>CM077240.1:6703216-6740716 GCA_039654775.1 Spinibarbus caldwelli
AACATCTCAGAGAGATAACATTGTGGAGAGAACTGCAGAATTAATGAACCGCATGTATAGCCAGTGGGAGTAAAGTCTATGTCAATTACATGCTGCAGGTCAACAAAATTAAACAATGAACAGCTTTTTGTACTTTCTGACATTATTTGTGATCTCTAATCAATTATTAGCAGAAGTTATTACTTCACTAACTGTATGTGACTTCATTATCAAGTCAATAAAATAATTAAAACAGGAATACATGACAAAACGTGATTTTTTTTTTTTTTTTTTTTTTTTTGCAATTTGCAGACAAAAAGTATGTAGATAGTGTTTTGCTCACAAATACTGTAATTTAGGGAGATTCTTAAAAGCCTCTGGATGGATGAATGTCAAATTTCTTGTGTTTCTTATTTCTCTGAAACGAGAGAGAGAGAGAGAGAGAGAGAGAGAGAGAGAGAGAGAGAGAGGGAAATTACATGAATTGAAAATGTTCTTTTTAAAGTGCTTGAATGAAAGACATAGGATCCTACAGTATCTTAGCTGGACATTATGCTTGAATGTAACAGAATTAATTTCACATTATTTTTTGCAGATGATGGGAATAACAGTTCTTTACGTCATTTCCTCTTGTTCGGTTTACTCAGCCAGATATGGTAAATGAAAGCACATTTTCTAGTACAATAAGAAACCTCAACAAAGAAAGTACAGTGGCAGAACAGTTCACTAAAATCATGGGTGCATTTAATCTGGGATTCAATGCTGGTATTGTTCTATTAACAGAGTTAAAATGCTGGTTGGTTTTGTTCCAAGGGAGAGTAAATCTCAAAAGGTATTAATGAAAATATTATTTGTTTGTCGCAGGTAAAAAAATCTGAAAAGGTCTGATGCTTGGGCACATGCCTGAGTGCACAAAATTGAGTAACAAAAGTTTGTAACATCTCTGATTACAGGTAGAATTAATATATATTGTGATTTTGTTCCATATTATGATGGAAAATAACTACTGTGGTAAAGACTTTGGTTGAAAATGGTAAAGATTTTATTCTTTTACTTCTATGGTAAAGATTGCCTATCTCTTCAGTAGTTTAAACAGGGAGCTGCTACAAATTCAACACGTCAGCACATAATGCTCTAATCCCCAGTGAGCATGCCAGAGTGGCAAGGAACAAATAATGTACTCGGTTACTAACGTAACCTCGGGTCTCTGAGATACGGGAACGAGTACTGCATCTGCTAAGACGCAGTGGGAAAACTCCTTTTTCTGTAATAGATTCATTACATGTAAAGTAAAACAAAAAACAATTTTGTTTTGTTTTAATTTTGATGATTAGAGCTTACAGCTCATGAAAGTCAAAAATCCTAGACCTAGAAGTTCCTGCGTCCTGTGACGCATGAGGCAACCAAAGCGTTCCAGCAGGTGCGGTTTTCTGCCAGTCGTCTGGTCTCACTCCATCGCCGGTTGACAACTGCAAGGTCCTTCTCCACAGTCTGTCGCCAGTTCATCTTGGGCCGTCCTTTTTTCCTCCAGCCTGCTGGCATCCAGTCTAATACTTGGCAAGCCAGTCTGTGGGAAGGGAGTCGCAGTGCATGACCTAGCCACTGGAGGCGCCGTTTGCAGATGGTATCAGACACCGGTGGAAGGCCTGACTTCTCCCTGACTTCTTGATTTTTCACGAAGTCATTCCATTTGATTCCAAGGATTCTCCGCAAACATTTGGTGTCAAAAGCATCCAGTTTCTTCTCTTGGGAAGTCTTTAACTGCTAAGTTTTGCTGCTGTAAAGGACTGTGGACAGAACATTCTTTATTGATAAAATTAAAACCATCAGTGCACAATTTTCCACACCACAATCTGTCAAGCACATCTTACCAGCAAACTCGTTCATATCCTTCTCTTCACTCTCTGAGGCAGAAGTCTCCAAACTCATCCTTTCTAATCATCCTACTACTTGTCTGCTTGATCCTATTCCATCTCATGTCCTTCAAGCCATTTCTCCTGCAGTTGTACCTGCACTCACTCACATCATTAACACATCCCTTCACACTGGTGTTTTTCCCTCAGCATTTAGACAGGCTTGTATAACCCCACTACTTAAGAAACCCACCCTTAACCCATCTCTTTTAGAGAACTACAGACCAGTTTCCCTTCTTCCTTTCATTGCTAAAACACTTGAACGAGCTGTGTTAAACCAAGTCTCTACCTTTCTCACACAGAACAACCTCCTCGACGGCAACCAGTCTGGTTTCAGAAGTGGACATTCAACCGAGACTGCCTTGCTCTCAGTTGTTGAAGCCCTAAGACTTGCAAGAGCGGATTCCAAATCTTCAATACTTATTTTGCTGGATCTGTCTGCTGCTTTTGACATGGTTAACCACCAGATCCTCCTGTCAACTCTATTAGTAAAGGGCATCTCGGGGAACCGCACTCCAGTGGTTTGAGTCTTACCTCTCAAATAGGTCTTTCAAGGTATCTTGGAGAGGTGAGATATCTAAGTCACAACATCTAACTACTGGGGTGCCTCAGGGCTCAGTTCTTGGACCACTTCTCTTCTCTGTCTACATGGCATCACTAGGTTCTGTCATTCAGAAACATGGCTTTTCATATCACTGCTATGCTGATGACACTCAACTCTACCTCTCATTCCATCCTGATGATCCGACGATAGCTGCTCGTATCTCAGCTTGTCTAACAAACAATTCTTGCTGGATGAAGGACCATCACCTTCAACTCAACCTTGCCAAGACAGAACTGCTCGTGGTTCCAGCAAACCCATTGTTTCATCACAATTTCACCATCCAGTTAGACACATCAACCATCACTTCTTCAAAAACAGCCAGAAACCTTGGAGTTATGATTGATGATCAGCTGACTTTCTCAGACCACATTGCTAAAACTGCCTGGCCCTGCAGATTTTCTTTATTCAACATCAAGAAGATCAGGCCCTTTCTTTCGGAACATGCTTCACAACTCCTTGTTCAAGCTCTTGTTCTGTCCAGGCTGGACTATTGCAATGCTCTCTTGGCAGGTCTTCTAGCCAGTTCTATCAAACCTTTACAATTAATCCAGAACATGGCAGCAAGATTAATTTTTAATGAGCCAAAAAGAATGGACGTCACACCTCTGTTTATCAAATTGCACTGGCTACCAATAGCTCCTCGCATAAAATTCAAGGCATTAATGTTTGCCTACAAAACCACCACTGGCTCTGCACCCCTTTACCTAAATTCATTACTTCAGACTTATGTGCCCTCTAGAAGCTTACATTCTGCAAGTGAACGTCGCTTTATTGTGCCATCCCAAAGAGGCACAAAATCACTTTCACAGACTTTTAAATTAAATGTTCTCTCTTGGTGGAATGACCTGCCCAACTCAATCCGAGCTGCTGAGTCCTTAGCCATCTTCAAGAATCAGCTAAAAACACATCTCTTCCATCTTTATTTGACCCTCTAACTCTAGCTCTCTATATTCTAATTCTATTCTTAAAAATCTTAATCTTTCTAATCTTTATGTATTCTATCTATTTGTTTTCTTTTTATTATACAATTAACAAAAGCAAAAAAAAAGGCCTTTAACACTAGCTTGCTCTATTCTTTTTCTATTCTATCTGTTTTCTTTTTATTTATTATATAATAAAAAAACAAAAAACAAACCTTGCTACGTGTACCGCATTAAGCGAACTGAGACTTGTTATAGCACTTGCATATCATTGCTCTTTTGTTGATTTTGATTGCTTCCATTGTCCTCATTTGGATAAAAGCGTCTCCTAAATGACTAAATGTAAATTAGACTTATAAAAGCATAACTTGGTTTTGAAAGTAAGTTTTCTGCTTTGCCATATTTTCTTCAGCTGATTAAAGGCTGCTGCAGCTTTTCCTATGCGGCAATTAAGTTCCTGATCGATGTTCCTGCTTCTACTGATGGAGCTGCCAAGATAAGTAAAATTCTCAACCTCTTCCACCCTCTTGTTGTCTATGAAGACCTCTCTTGGGATTGGGTGGTCGCCTTGCAGCATGTTCTTGGTCTTCTTTCCACTGATGGTCAGGCCGATGTTGTTGGCATAACTGCTGCCAACAAAGTCTAGGTCTGAGAGTTTTCGTCCCTCCAGCCATTCTATCCCCTTACCAGTTGTTGCATTCCTCATCACCCAATCAATGGTGATCGCGAACAGTATCAGGAGACATCCTTGCCTTACACCAGTCACCACCTCAAACCAGTCACCGTATCCATCTTCAGTCCTCACTCTGCATTTGGTGTTGTTGTAAATCTGCTCAATGGCCCCTGCAACTTTTGATGGAATGCCATGGCAAGCAGAATCTTCCAGAGTGATGGCCTGTGCACGCTGTTGAACACTTTGGAGAAGTCAGTGAAGCTGACTGCAAGAGGTACCTGGAATTCTCCACACTTCTCAACAATTCTCCGCAGCGTGAAGATTTGTTCCATGCAAGAGCATTTTGGCCAGAAGCCTGCCTGTTCTTCACGCAGCTCAGAGTCTACAGTGTCACATATTCTATTCAGGATGACCCTGCAGTAGACTTTTCCAGGGATTGAGAGCAGAATGACCCCCCTCCAGGTATCACACTCCGCCAGATTGCCTTTTTTCGGTATGCACATCACCTCACCATTCTTCCAATCCTCTGGTACGATGCCTGAGTTCCACACCTTGTTGCACAGACTGCATGTCCAGGTGATCACACTCTCATTGCCAGCTTTCAACATCTCGGCTGTTATGCTGTCCATTTAAAAAAAATCCAGTATCTCAAATATTAGAATATTTCCTAAGATCAATCAAAAAAAAAAAAAAAAAAAAAAAAGAAAAGTTCAAGTTCTTTAAAATATGTTAATTTCTGCACTCAATACTTGGTCGGGGCCCCTTTAGCACAAATGACAGCATCAGTGAGGTGTGGCATGGAAGCGATCAGCCTGTGGCACTGCTGAGGCACTATTGAGCCTTCAGCTCGTCTGTATTGTTGGATTGACTGTTTCTCATCTTTCTCTTGAAAATATCCCATAGATATGGGGTTCAGGTCAGGCATGTTGGCTGGCCAATCAAGCACAGTAATATCATGGTCAGCAAACCACTTGGAAGTGGTTTTGGCACAGTGGGCAGGTGCTAAAGTCCTGCTGGAAAAGGAAATCAGCATCTCCATAAAGCTTGTCAGCAGATAGAAGCATAAAGTGCTCCAAAATCTCCTGGTAGATGGCTGCATTGACTTTGGACTTGATAAAACACAATGGACCAACACCAGCAGATGTCACGGCACCCCAAATCATCACTGACTTCGGAAATTTCACACTGGACTTCAAGCAGTTTGGATTCTGTGCCTCTCCAGTCTTCCTCCAGACTTCAGACCTTGATTACCAAATGAAATGCAAAATTTACTTTTATCTGAAAAAAGGACTTTGGACCACTGAGCAACAGTCCAGTTCTTTTTCTCCTTAGCCCAGGTAAGATGCTTCTGACATTGTTTCTGTTTCAGAAGTGGCTTGGTAGTCCTTTTCCTGAAGACGTCTGAGTGTGGTGATTCTGGCACTGGCACTGACTCCAGCTTCAGTCCACTCCTTGTGAAGCTCTCCCAAGTGTTTGAATCGGCTTTGCTTGACAGTATTCTCAAGCTTGAGGTCATCCCGGTTGCTTGTAGACCTTTTCCTACCCAATTGCTTCCTTCCAGTCAAATTTGCATTTAATATGCTTCGATACAGCACTCTGTGAACAGCCACCTCTTTCAGTAATGACCTTCTGTGACTTACCCTCTTTGTGGAGGGTGTTAATGATTGTCTTTTGGACAATTGCCAAGTAAGCAGTCTTCCC
This sequence comes from Spinibarbus caldwelli, assembly GCA_039654775.1. Taxonomy (NCBI): domain Eukaryota; kingdom Metazoa; phylum Chordata; class Actinopteri; order Cypriniformes; family Cyprinidae; genus Spinibarbus; species Spinibarbus caldwelli. The sequence goes on from CM077240.1 coordinate 6,709,007, forward strand.
CATTATTGTGGTTTCAAAGAACAAGAGATACCCAGAATTTATACTGTAGGAATCGTCATTTAATGAAACTCAAATGTAAATATTCTAATATTTTGAGATACTGGATTTTTTACTTTCATGAGCTGTAAGCTCTAATCATCAAAATTAAAACAAAAAACTTTTGAAATGTTTTACTTTACATTTAATGAATCTAGAATATATGAAAGTTTCACTTTTTGAAACGTTACCAACAAAAAATGAACTTTTTCATGATATTCAAATTTTTTGAGATGCACCTGTATGTAATTATATATTACATACATATATAACAGCACAAACACACCTTAACAATGTTGTTAATAATAATATATTTATGATATAAAGGATTTATAATTATTTTACATTTCTACAGCTTTAAATATAATACTGCTTACATTTTAAATTCTGCCAATATGTTCATACTGTAGCATGTTCAGCATTTACCCAAACATACAAAAGTATGTTTTCTATGCAATTTATTAATTTAATTTAATTTAATTTTCTATTTTTATTTTGTGTGGTTAACTGGAATTTATATATGGATTTTGGATGCTTTAACTTACATATGAGTAAGCTTTCTCAGGTTGTAGAAGGAATGCTTCTCTAACCTGCACAGAGAGACATCCACAGACAGATAGCTAAGGAAAGAATGGAGAAAATCCTGTTAAAGTCCTGAGTTTTATAAGAATACAGGGTTGTTTCAAGTTGCCCACCCCTAAGCAGAGAGAGAAAAAAAAACCCTTTCAGTATTTATGATGAAATCAGTCCATGTCACCTCAGTACTGTACATCTGTAAATAACCCATCAAACCTTCGTCTGTAAATAACACATATGCACATTATTCACAATTCTGTCTATGGACATTTTCTTTTTCTCTATTTTTATTACTATTGTTATTTATAATATATTGTCTATTCTCTTTATTATTAGTATTAGCACACTAAATTTCTTTAAACACAAACATTTAGGGTGATGATTTTGACACATTTAACAAAAACCCACCAATTCACTATCTCCACAAATTAAAATACTTCATAAGACCAAAAAAAAAAAAAAAAAAAAAAAAAAATTTTTAGTGAATTGTTGGCCTTCTGGAAAGTATGTTCATTTACTGTATATGTACTCAATACTTGGTAGGGGCTCCTTTTGCTTTAATTACTGCCTCAATTCGGCATGGCATGGAGGTGATCAGTTTGTGGCACTGCTGAGGTGGTATGGAAGCCCAGGTTTCTCTGACAGTGGCCTTCATCTCATCTGCATTTTTTGGTCTCTTGTTTCTCATTTTCCTCTTGACAATACCCCATAGATTCTCTTTGGGGTTCAGGTCTGGTGAGTTTGCTGGCCAGTCAAGTACACCAACACCATGGTCATTTAACCAACTTTTGGTGCTTTTGGCAGTGTGGGCAGGTACCAAATCCTGCTGGAAAAAGAAATCAGCATCTTTAAAAAGCTGGTCAGCAGAAGGAAGCATGAAGTGCTCCAAAATTTCTTGGTAAATGGGTGCAGTGACTTTGGTTTTCAAAAAACACAATGGACCAAAACCAGCAGATGACATTGCACCCCAAATCATCAAAGACTGTGGAAACTTAACACTGGACTTCAAGCAACTTGGGCTATGAGCTTCTCCACCCTTCCTCCAGACTCTAGGATCTTGGTTTCCAAATGAAATACAAAAATCTGAAAAGAGGACTTTGGACCCACACATATTTTATTTTATGCAACAGTCCAGTTCTTCTTCTCCTTAGCCCAGGTAAGACGCCTCTGACGTTGTCTGTGGTTCAAGAGTGGCTTAACAAGAGGAAAACGACAACTGTAGCCAAATTCTTTGACACGTCTGTGTGTGGTGGCTCTTGAGGCCTTGACCCCAGCCTCAGTCCATTCCTTGTGAAGTTCACCCAAATTCTCGAATCGATTTTGCTTGACAATCCTCATAAGGCTGCGGTTCTCTCGGTTGGTTGTGCATCTTTTTCTTCCACACTTTTTCCTTCCACTCAACTTTCTGTTAACATGCTTGGATACAGCACTCTGTGAACAGCCAGCTTCTTTGGCAATGAATGTTTGTGGCTTACCCTCCTTGTGAAGGGTGTCAATGATTGTCTTCTGGACAACTGTCAGGATCGGCAGTCTTCCCCATGATTGTGTAGCCTAGTGAACCAAACTGAGAGACCATTTTGAAGGCTCAGGAAACCTTTGCAGGTGTTTTGAGTTGATTAGCTGATTGGCATGTCACCATATTCTATTTTGTTGAGATAGTGAATTGGTGGGTTTTTGTTACAATGTGAGCCAAAATCATCACAATTAAAAGAACCAAAGACTTAAACTACTTCAGTCTGTGTGCACTGAATTTATTTATTACACGAGTTTCACAATTTCAGTTGAATTACTGAAATAAATTAACTTTTCCATGACATTCTAATTTATTGAGATGCACCTGTATACTGTATGTGTGTGTATTTATATATACATCATAAATATACACAGTACACACATATTGTATGTAAACAAAAACTTCTGTTTTGGATGTGATTAATCGCGATTAAACGTTTGACAGCTCTAGTAAAAAGCAAAAATTGTCATAAAAAAAAAATACACTGCCGACTATTATTTTTTTGGATCTCATCTGAATGCTCACTCTCCAGTGACCACTTAAATACTCCAGCATTTTCAGAATGGCAATCCTCTAAATTGGCCTGTATATGTACAGAATATAGGAGTCACTCGTGAACCCTTGATTCCTATTTAGAAGACACCAGTTTGATTTCTTGCACGTCAGAACACACACAAACTGCTTTAATAAGAAAATGTTATTTAGGCAACACAATAATCTTTCTTTAGGTATGTGTAATATTTATCGTTGCCACTTTGCAGATAATGGAAAAGTAAGGTACCATCAGGTTTGATTAATTCTGCAACCACTTTAGGTTTTATTCACTTATACATAGCAAGATCATACACACACATACACATAAACACACACACACACACACACACACACACACAGGTAAATAATACTCTAATAACACATGGCTCTGGTCTCTAAAAAAGTACTTACATTCTTGAGATATTGACCATATTTGCAAAGGCATCTTGGGGAACTGTCGTCAGGCTTGACTCGTAGAGACTTCTACAATTGAAAAGATCACCACAAATACATAGAAATTTGTATGATAATTACAACCTATTGACATTTACATATAAAACACTGTTGCACATGGAATTTCAAAGAACATCATTGACAATATACAATGTTAAATATCACAAAATTTTGTTACCTATTTACCTATTCATTGCTTATTATTACTATTTATTATTTATTATAATTATTACACTGGGATATTTGAATAACTGGGAAATGGCAAAATCTGTAAGGGAAAAAAAATCATTTCAATTTGTTCATATAAAAAGAAAACAACAGTCATCAATTAATTTTTAAAGGAAAAGGTGAGGAGACTGGACCATATGGACTCTCTGGGTCCAACAGATTCAGTCATTAATAAACTCCACAGAACTAAAGAAAAATTTAATAATTTAATAAACCAAAAACTGAGCAAATATCTCTTAAACTCAGACAACAGCAAATCAAATTTGGAGAAAAAAAAAAGTCAAACAGTACTTGTTAATCCAACTCAACAGCAAAAAGTGAAAAATAATTAAAATAAAAATAAAAATCAATAAAAATCAATCTTTACATGTAATATGGATCAATCAGGCAACATAAGTCAGAATCCATCTGAAATAAATAATTTGTTTAGGTCATATTACTAAAAACTCTATACTACAAACCAGAATGCATTATTGGAAAAAGCAAAATCTTCTTTGATGGGTGTCTCCTTACCGCAAGTATTGGAAATCCAGTCAGAACAATTAGAAAAACCTTTATCCATGCAGGAAATTATCAATGCACTTAATCAGATACCAAATAACAAAATCACTTGGTCTCTCAGGCAATTCTCCTACAGACAAATTTGGACATTGCTTTTGTCTTTATTCTATTAATTTTCCTCAGAAAATAAGTTAATCAATATAGTTACAGTTTTTTTTTTAAATTGCTTACGCATTACAAGTTGAACTAGAGGCACACAGTGAAACCATTCACTCCTATACTGAATCTTTAGACCAAATCTGCAAAACTGCAAGCACATTTTCTGCTTTACACTCAGTTTGCAATTGTAAAACAAACGTTTCGCAAAACACTAAAAGTTCTCTACAGTGGTTCTCAACTCCAGTCCTCGGGATCCACTGCTCTGCACATTTTGTGTCTCTTCTGGCCGCGCACTAGACGATTTTCTATTCTTAAACGATTTTAAAACCATATGGGAAACCACAGACATGAAGATTTTTAGCATTATAATCCTCTGAACGCACACACTAGATGATTCGACCAGATCGCGAGACCACACACTTGACTGTAGGAATGATTTCACAGTGACACGAGATCTAACGGAGATTTGTGACATCAAACGTGACTTGAGAAGAAAAACAAATAGAGGACAATCAACGTTGTCAGCTGGCTCTCTCTCTTGTTTGTGAAAAACAAAGTATAACAAAGAATTTGGGTGATGTTCTCTGCTTTTATGTCATGTTTGTGGCTGCCCAGTTTCAGCTATTGAAGCACGTAACATCCAAGAGGTGAAGCTTGCGCGCTCTCATTGGCTATCGCGGGTATCACGTCTAAGGCAGCCAGATCAAGAGTCGTAAATATCAAACATTTTTGATACTTATGATTTGAGTTCGGGGACGCTCCGTCTTGATCGGGAGCAAATAAATAATCGTAATGACACCACACAATAGAGGATTTTTTTGGACAAAAAATAGTTTGTGACAAACCTCGAATCGATAAAATTGGCCTTAAAATCGTCTAGTGTACGGCCAGCCTTACACTCAGTTCAGTTCATGAGTCTCTCTCCTAATGAGCTGATGATCTGAATCAGGTGCAAAATGTGCAGAGCATTGGGTCCCGAGGACTGGAGTTGAGAACCACTGCTCTACATCATTCAAAATGAACAGGTCTTGTTTAATTTGGGAAACACTGCTATTTAAATGCCATTACTGATTATCTACACCCAATGATCAGGTGTGAAAACATTTATACATTTGTTCACTTAAATTAAAATTCAATGTTTTGAGGAAGAAATACATGTTTTACCCCCTTGTATTTCTTTTTATATTGTAAATATACGCGAATGGATCACTTAGAAATGGAAATGTAACGTAGTTTTGAGAAAAAATTAATTTATTATTAAATTATTTATTATTAACGGGATTATCAGAGATGGACTCATTAATATTTTATTTTGAATTAAGAAATTATTATATTAATTATTATAGAAATTATTACATAATTAAATTATTATATTGACCATAGGCTACCGGACTGTAGGCAATGGCACGCGATGTACACAGCATTCGAATTAAGTTTATCATGAATAGGCTAAATGTTACATAAAGTACATAAAATAAAATAGACCTACAAGAAAACATTTTTACCCATCCCACAGTCTTGCTAGCTGTGTGTGTCCATTAACTGATCGTCTTTTTCCGTAATATTTGTATATTATTATTAGCTATCATCATCATCATCATCATCATCATCATCATCTTTATTATTAGCCTATTAGCCTATTATATTTTTATATTTGTTTTCCCCCTTCATTTCGATCTCTTTACATAACGTTCTGACTAGTTTTGTAAATGCTCCACATGCAAATAAAGCTTTGATTATGCTGACTGGAATTTATAGCCTATTGAAAATGCAGCTTAAAGGTTGAATTTAACATATATTTCTCTTTTTTTTTCTGTGAATTAATAATTATTAATATTATAGCCTACTGCCTAGCGTTTCGTTAAGGAATGAATCATCCATGTAGTTTCATTTGTAAATGAAAACACAACACACTCATTTATCATCACGCACTGGCATAAATAACCTACAATCATAAAGTATTGGCATAATTGTCAGACGTTTACAGTATTTGCAAAATATATGGTAGCAAATAGCATAATTATACAGAACGTTAATTAGGTAAAGGGATACACGAATTAAAAGGGGAAATAATAAAATATTATATTTATATGAAATAAATTTAAAAATATAGCCCTAACAAGTTAATATAACCTAATAATAATAATAAAAATATACAAATATTAAATGAAATGTTTAATGTTAATAAAAATGTTTTATCCATCTCTGATAATCCCCGGTTGCTATGGTCACGAAGGTTTGTTTACTCATTAAACTCGTGGCCAATGAGAAATGGATGTCGTTTCCTCAACATAACATCTCGAGGCCACGACATAAGGATGTCGTTACCTCGACAAAATGATCTCGTGGTCACAACATAATATCACGTTTCCACGAGTTAATATGACGTTCCCACGAATTAATATCTCGTGGCTACGACATATTATCACATTCCCAAGACTTAATTTGTCGTGGCCACGACAAAACTAAGTGAACCGAAGACGGCCCCTCCCGGGCACCGTAGGATAAGTGCAACGGTAATATGTACAGAGGTGGGTAGAGTACCCAAAAACTGTACTCAAGTAAAAGTAAAAGTACTTGAAGAAATATTTACTCAAGTAAAAGTAAAAGTAATAGTCTGAATAATTACTTGAGTAAGAGTAAAAAAGTATCGGATAAAAAAACTACTCAAGTAGTTAGTTACTATTTACTTTGGATCATATACTGAATATAGTCTGTTTTTATTTAGATATATAGATATTTAGATAAAATTTATATATATACGCATACATATATATATATATATATATATATGTGTGTGTGTGTGTGTGTGTGTGTGTGTGTGTATATATATATATATATATATATATATATATATATATATGTATATGTATGTATATATATATATGTATATGTGTGTATATATATATATATATATATATATATATATATATACACACACACACACACACTCACCAGCCACTTTATTAGGTACACCTGTTCAATTGCTTGGTAACACAAATTGCTAATCAGCCAATCACATAGCAGCAGCTCAATGCATTTAGGCATCTAGATGTGGTGAAGACGACTTGCTGAAGCTCAAACCGAGCATCAGAATGGGGAAGAAAGGAGATTTGACTTTGAACGTGGAGATTTGAATTTGAACGTGGAATGGTTGTTGGTGCCAGACGGGCTGGTCTGAGTATTTCAAAAACTGCTGATCTACTTGGATTTTCATGCACAACCATCTCTAGGATTTACAGAGAATGGTCCAAAAAAGAGAAAATATCCAGTGAGCGGCAGTTGTGTGGACGAAAATGCCTTGTTGATGTCAGAGGTCAGAGGAGAATGGGCAGACTGGTTAGAGATGATAGAAAGGCAACAGTAACTCAAATAACCACTCGTTACAACCAAGGTATGCAGAATGGCATCTCTGAATGCACAACACGTCGAACCCTGAAGCAGATGAGCTACAGCAGCAGAAGACCAAGGAAGGAAAAAGTGTGGAAGAAAAAGATGCACAACCAACCGACAGAACCGCAGCCTTATGAGGATTGTCAAGCAAAATCGATTCAAGAATTTGGGTGAACTTCAGAAGGAATGGACTGAGGCTGGGGTCAAGGCATCAAGAGCCACCACACACAGACGTGTCAAGGAATTTGGCTACAGTTGTCGTATTCCTCTTGTTAAGCCACTCCTGAACCACAGACAACGTCAGAGGCATCTTACCTGGGCTAAGGAGGAGAAGAACTGGACTGTTGCCCAGTGGTCCAAAGTCCTCTTTTCAGATGAGAGTAAGTTTTGTATTTCATTTGGAAACCAAGGTCCTAGAGTCTGGAGGAAGAGTGGAGAAGCTCATAGCCCAAGTTGCATGAAGTCCAGTGTTAAGTTTCCACAGTCTGTGATGATTTGGGGTGCAATGTCATCTGCTGGTGTTGGTCCATTGTGTTTTTTAAAAACCAAAGTCACTGCACCCGTTTACCAGGAAATTTTGGAGCACTTCATGCTTCCTTCTGCTGACCAGCTTTTTAAAGATGCTGATTTCATTTTCCAGCAGGATTTGGCACCTGCCCACACTGCCAAAAGCACCAGAAGTTGGTTAAATGACCATGGTGTTGGTGTGCTTGACTGGCCAGCAAACTCACCAGACCTGAACCCCATAGAGAATCTATAGGGTATTGTCAAGAGGAAAATGAGAGACAAGTGACCAAAAAATGCAGATGAGCTGAAGGCCACTGTCAAAGAAACCTGGGCTTCCATACCACCTCAGCAGTGCCACAAACTGATCATCTCCATGCCACGCCGAATTGAGGCAGTAATTAAAGCAAAAGGAGCCCCTACCAAGTATTGAGTACACATACAGGCTCTACAGAACATACTTTCCAGAAGGCCAACAATTCACTAAAAATGTTTTTTTATTGGTCTTATGAAGTATTCTGATTTGTTGAGATGCACCTGTATATGCAAATTAATGCTCTGCCAGCGGGAGGCGCTGTTGGAGCGGGAGAGAGCGAGGTTTCCCCGGTAATGCTGTACACAAAGAAGAGCTCCGCTCACAAACACTGCTTTATCAGACATTACATGCAAGATGAAATGATAATGACATCCAAAATTTTCTGAAGAGAGTCGGTTTCCTTCAGAAGTACAGTGATATAAAAACACCCGCACTGGGGAAACGTGCATTTGTATTTCCATAGGCGGGATTTATGTTAATAATATTCTAATGGACCAATTTGTGATGTCACAAATACAGGAAAACAACTTTGTAGTCCAAACGAGCCGTTCGTTTTAGTTCTTGAAAAGGGATTTTTTAAAAACGAAATATCTCACTTTGGAGTGGACTTTGAGATTTGTAACTTTGTAGATCTTTTATGCCCAAACATACACACTACACACTGACTAAAATTCAAAAAGTGAAAAAGCATAATAGAACCCCTTTAAAATCACTTGTTTTTAAACCGCAATGCTTAAAAATGTATGCAAACGAAAAATTCTTGTGACCACGGCGCACAGGAACGTGACGTAAGCGTGACTGCAACAGAGACAACTGTCCAAAATCCCTACAGACTGAAAAGATGGAACAGTTTGCCTTTATCTCTAATTGGCAAATTTATCATTGGTAGAAATGAACATACTCAAATATCAATGATCTTTTCTCTATGATTACTGCCACTCAATACAATATCTAAGTTTTACTTTTTATTTCTCCACATGGAATCATGAGAAGTAACCAGCCTGGGCCACCTCAATGAAAGAATGTTATGACCTTTGATGTTCTTCAGTCAAAATACAGTATACAAATCAAAGTTATTTTAAGAATATACCATTATATACAAGAAGTTATACAAAAAATACTATTGGTTCTAGTACTCTAAAAACTGTAATTGTCCCATCTACCAAACTATTGAATTTAAAAAAAAAAAAAAAACTAATTCATTCATTCATTCATTCATTCATTCATTCATTCAAATAAAATAATATCAAAAATATATATATCCTCAAAATATACAGAAAATAGCATAGTTGCTCCAATTCAACAATTGGATAATGAAATATTCCATTTAGTCCAAATATTTCATGCGAGATATAGAACAAAATATTAACTTGCAATAATATTTATGCTATGTTTTACAATACCAGAATTTAAATAATTCAATATAGAATTATCCATAGAACACACTTCACAATGTACAACCTTCAGTGCATGGGTTACATGAAAATAGTAAGTGTCCATAATGTCCAGCCTCCAATTACTTTTATGCATTCTGCTTGTGTCCACTTGTTCACCACTTTTGGTCGGAGGTTATGAACAGGCTCAGCATCCCAGTCTGACCCATAATAGCTCTACTGGGAGATGTGTCTACATTAAAGATTTTTAATCATCTCAAATCAGTTTTATTACCCCACTGAAAGTAGCACAAAAAAAAAAACAAAAAAAAAAACAAACAAACAAACAAAAAACATTCTCCTCAATTGGAAACATCAAAACTATTCAATTATTAGTACACTCAAACCTGGAGAAATTAATCACATCCGCACATGATAAAATTGATTCCAAACCTGGTCCCCTTTTTCAACACTTTCAGAACTGATTCCTCTTTGTCATAAATCATGATAAACCCATGAGGAACATACCTTACGTAGCTGATAACATAACTTAATATAACGTATGTAGCTTACAATTTGTCAGTTTATGACAATTAATTTTCTTATTATAAATTATATTCCACTGCCTTCAAATAAATTGTCTTTTTCTTTTCTTCTAACCTTCCATTATTTCTTTGTCTTTCCACTGTGTCAGTATTTTGTGTTTTGTATTTTTCAACTTTTTAAAAAAGAAAAACAAACAAAAAAAAAAACAACAACAACAATAAAAACACAACAAATGCTGTTTCCAGTTCCAAGTCTCCACTCCATTTCAAGTGACAATTTCCACAGCTGTTTATGAGCACTATTTATTTATTGGTCATAAGCTAAGCTTTTAAAAGCTCACAGTGTACAGACGAGTCTCTGGGATCCTGCATACCAACATTTCAGAAAAAATGAATCTGAGTCAGACCAATGAAGATTTTGGTATGGATATAGCCTATGATCATGTTAGGATCAACAGCACACAGTATAAATTAGCACAGTATGTTGATGCTTTTGTAATCTGCTCTTGAAACTGTGAATTCAGACTTAACAAGTGGACAGTAAATTCTTTAAAACCATGAAAGAACACAATGGAGATATATATAGTGACCAAAAATCTTAAACTGAATTTTATTAATTCCAAATTTGAAAATAAAAATTTGAAAACTGAAAATATCTTCTTACTATAACTTTTTGTGTGGTATGGTTTCAGAAGACTTAAGACAGAAGTCATATGGACTAATTTTATGCCACTGGAGCTTGACAGAGTCCATCCAGATACTGTACACTTTCACAGCATGAGTGTATGATGATCATTTTTATTTTAGGTGAACAATTCCTTTAAAGCCACATAGAGATTTTCATTAAGCAAATAATTATCATCACAAATTGGGAATAGGGTATATATAATAGTTCTAAAATAAAGATCAAAAACTTAATAGAGGAAGAGACCAAAACCGAAGAATGTAAGTCTGCAAGACTTCGATTCTGAAAAAAAGGGCCTGAATAGTGCTTTACAGAGGTCTTGAGGCAATTAAAGTGTGATTCTGGTTACTGCCTGTTTTCTCTTTGAGTGAATGGAGCAGTTCTTTGAAGTGGTAAGTCTAAACAAAATCGTGTGGATTTAATCATGGCCAAATCAAACAAATATCTCACCTGTTTTTGCTATAGAAAGGAAAATGTTGCCTCTATAACATGTTTACACAGACTACAGCTACAACTCTAAATGGCAAAGAAAACATAATTAATAATGTTGTCAAGTTGTTGTTGTTTATAAAAGCATATAAAGAAACTGCTATATGGTCCGATTTTTACTTGTCAAAAATGGCCATTGATGGGTGTTTAAACAATGAGCTGATTCACAGCCCAAAGCTGGAACAGGTAGACAGACACAAAGGGGAAAAGACCACCCTGATAAATTAAACAAACTCTATGACAGTGAACAGACCGTTACTTTACACCGCAATCCTGGTTGGCTCACCTCAACCTCAATCCAAATAATTGCACCACATTACAGTGGACACATGTGTGCCAACCTCAGTCTTTAAGAAAAGCACTCGCTCAATCTGTCTTTCAAGGTACAAAACCATGAAAGCAAACTAGGGAAATGAGTCGATTTGGAGGAAGGTATACCAACACAACTGATGAAGGTGTTACAAGAAGGTTAAAAAAAAGAAAAAAAGAACTGAAAGATTTTCATGACTTTTGGTGCCATTAGCAGTTCCAAGTACATTCTTATTAAATATCATATCAATCTATCCTGGAACAACAAAAATGTATCTTGTTTTGAACCAAACATTACAGGTTTATGTTCTCATCTGATAGTCTCAGTTGCAATAGCAATAATATTTTTGTATAATTGTCTTTTACGCCCCAGCTGTGCAAGCCACGACAATGGCAAAGGAACAAAAACACCTTCAGGAATTACTGGTCCCATCATGGTCTATTTTTGGCTGCAGTGTATTCAAAGTTATATTTATCTGTCCACCTCCTTTCAGGCGAGCACTCTGAGGAGGAAGGAATGTTGCGCTCCATATTTGGGCGGCAGCCTCAATTGGCGCACTGATTTGGCGGTAATTTCATGTGATGGTGCCTGACGAGGCGAGATGGAGGAAAAATAGATAATGTGATCGTGACTGGAGAGAAGAGCCATGGAGGAATGTTCCTGGATGGCTAAACAAACCCACGGAGTGTGTGGATTAGAGCATGGCATGAGGCACTAGTCAACAGAACAGAGGAGGTCACCAGTGTCCTCCTAACCAGTAAATGTGAGTGTTGACCTTTTAAAAAATTAGATCTCGGCAGTAATTTCCTACCATGTAAAGATGAAGTACATTATGGAGTGAGATAGATGATGTGTGTGATTTTGCCAAAGTTAAAGGTGAAGTGTATCAATTCTGTGTGTTTTCAGAGACATAAGATTTTGATACCCCACTATACTTGGAACAGAAATAAATTAGTAAAAATGTCTGATCAAAGGGTATTATCAAGAATGTTAAAAACACCAAAACCTTAGGTTTAATCCATCATTGAAGACAACACTGCTTTTTAGTAAACAACAATTCTTTGTACAGCAATATATAGAAAAGCTGAATTTCTTTCTTTCTTTCTTTCTTTCTTTTTTTTTTTTTTTTAAATTTAATAAAAAATAATAAAATTACATGCATAGACTTTAGGGTTTGTTTGGCTAATTAATATCCATGACTGAAGGTCTTCTTTAAATGTGCTGTACTATATGTTAATGATAGAAAATTCTATTGCTATTAAACAGTATGTTTTTACAACATGTTATCATACAACACATGGAATCATTTTAGAACCTTTAGATATTAATAGATAGTTTGAGTATTATTAGTACAACTAAGTCACTATGAGTGTTCTAAATGAATAACTTTGGCAGGATGGTGCCGATTTACTGAGCTGAGGATAAGAGGTTTGAATTTACCTCTGGTATCTCAAACTCAACCTCTCAAGACCTCCCTTGCTAATCTTTCAGTGTAGACTAATTACAAAACAACAAGAGGGCTGATCAGGGCCGTCTCCCACCCCGGACCACAAATTTGCAAAGGGGGCCCCTGCACAATAAACAATAAACAGTATTGCAGTGGCCCTGGGGCTGATGTCCCCCTCTCACCCTGAATAAACTTTGGGAAGGACGGACCTGGGACCCTAGGAGCATTTAAATAGAGCAGAAAGCAAAAGTATCTGTCTATCTATCTATCTATCTATCTATCTATCTATCTATACATGAAATGTCATGGAATTTCTTTTTAATGTTAACCTAACACATCACAGGCCTAAGTGTGGGTTATAAGTGTTATAATTGCTGTAACTGTTAGAATTGCTAATTATTCATGCATGTTATATATGTATAGGCCTACTGTGGAATATATATATATATATATATATATATATATATATATATATATATATATAATCTGTGGTTCTCACTTAAGTGTATTAGATTTGTGAATGTTGTTCAGATAATTCTCTACACTGCCAAAATGTTCATAAAGGCATAATACATGCACACAAACACGAAACAAAACAAAACACAAAACAAAACAAAACAAAACTAAACAAACACGAAAAAAAAGAAGTAGCCTACAAGAAAAAAAAAAAAAAAAAGAATGAATACTTACAAGAATTCTGTCATTGGGGGAAACGTTGGAATAACATCTATGCCCATGCATGAAACGGCGAAGGCTTTCCATTGGGAACACTCGCAGTTATGAGGGCATGAATTCGTATATCCCATCACACACACAATTGACAATATCAACACCAACAGCACATTTGTCGCCATGATATAAAGAATAAATTTATTTTCTTCCGCTGGAAAACTGCAGTCTCTTCACTCGGTTTTGGACCATTAAATAGTGACACAAATATTGACGAGCACTTTAAAAGCTCAAACTTGATTGAGTCAGTGAGAGCGAGAGAGGCTGTGAGTGAAGGGGACGGCTGATGCGCCCTTGCGGTTTCTATGGGAACTGAATAGTTGTAAGCAACAACATTCGGCTCTCTTTTACTAATAATTGCGTTGATCAGTCTTAAAACGAAAAATAAAATTATATATATATATATACATAAAAAAAAATATATATATGTATATATATATATATATATATATATATATATATATATATATATATATATATATATATATATATCCCATGGTCTGTCTGAATACTGGATTCTGACTGGCTGGCAGGTATGCAGTATAACCGTTTAATGCACAGGTAGTTCCATGTCAGTTTAATCACCGCTCTATATTAATGCGCTACTGTAATTGACGCACACTAACCAACACGCATCACTCGCTCGCACACACACACACACACACACACACACACACGGAGAGAGAGAGAGAGAGAGAGAGAGAGAGAGAGATAAACCAACACAAATTGGAATGTTATTCGGCACTAAATCGAGAGTACACCATGGCAAACTACCTGAGCACAGTGACTGATGTGAAACTCAGGAAAACATTGACGATGTACAGACCCAGCGAGCGCAGTCTGGCCGTAGAGACGGGCCGGCGCAGACAGATATGGCTCTCCCGTGAGGAGAGAATCTGCTCCCACTGCAGTCTGGGAGAGATCGAAACAGAGCTGCACTTCCTCACAGAGTGCACAAAATAACAGAACATTAGAGACCACTTTTACCACAAAACTAACCATATATGTCCCCAATTTAACATTTGTAGCCCAACCGAAAAACTTTGTTTCATTCTAGGCGAAAAAGCCAAATGTGCAATTATTGCTGCAAAATTTGTAGCATCATGCCACCACCTGAGGGACAACCACAACCCAGAAACAAACAGCCAATAGATGTGCATAATGCTCCAATTCTCAGTCCAGTAGTTACATGACTTCTGTATTAGAAAGTTGTTTTTTCTTTCCTTTACGTATCTGTGAGTGTAAATGACATTATTCCATATTAGTTATAAATTACATATTAGTTATAATATATAAATAAATGTTCATAAGTTTTAATGTAAATGTTCATATGTTATAAACCATTTTCTTTGTTGTCTCAATGCTTTGGCAATGCAAAATGTATTTTTGTCATGCTAATAAAGCTATTTGAATTTAATTGAACTGAATTGAATTGAGAGAGAGAGAGAGAGAGAGAGAGAGAGAGAGAGAGAGAGAGAGAGAGAGAGATTGTGCTGCACACCCACATAAACTTCCAACGCTTCCCCGCGATTTTTATTAATAAAATAAAAGATAGATACTAGATCGCTACGTTATATTCCCCAGCAACGAGGTGATAAAATCGCTGTTTTTTATTTATTTTTTTGTAGAGAGAGAAGCGCAGACGCAGCAGAACCGTCCGACGTGAATCCTTTAATGCACGGCTAGCCGTTGATTATCCCGCTTATTCTATGGTCATTTGATTATCCCTTACACACACACACACACACACACACACACACACACACACACACATATATGTGTGTGTGTGTGTGTGTGTGTGTGTGTGTGTGTGTGTGTTTGTTGTGTGGGTGCCATCAGCCAAAATTATTTTATTAAATTAAAATCTAAATATTTTTGTTGTTGTTTTTTTTCTTCGTTGGAATCATTCCTGCATCACTGCTTTTTATATAACTATGTCCTGAAACGTAACAGGTGCGGTGCGACTGTCAAAACTACGACTCCCATGATTCATAGCGTTTGTTGGTTTCCTGTTAGGCGGTCAGTTTAAGTTGCCATAGCAGAGGATGGCGGTGCCTTACATTGATCACACAAGATAACCGTTAAACTGCTGGCTACACGGGTAGGGGTATTGTTATGTACGTTTTTTGTAGTTTTGCAATTTTGTGATTTGGTAATATATTATAACGTTACATAAGGCACGGCTTTTTAACAAAGAAAATCTGTAAGCACGAAGCTAACTAGCTTGATACTTTAGCGTAAACTGTGCCCAGTCAAGTGTTTACGTTACATAAAATTGACGATTTCAGTAACTAGACCAGTGATAATCAGCCTTAAACATTAATTAAGCGGAATACTTTCTCGCCAGTTGTAATTACACACGTCTATCAGCTAGGTAAACAGATAATGCATGTGTCAGGACTGGTGAAGTTGGTTTCTGATTTCAGATTAGTCCTGTTTCTTATATTCCTCCTTTGGCTCATGTCAGCATGGACTCCTCCAGTGAATCTGACACCTATGACAGACCCACGGGGCATCGATCGCGGGTCAGAAAGCGCCGAACGAGGCCTGACAGCGGGTTTCCCAGGGAAACTCATGTATCAGACATATCAGACAAAATTGACACTTTAGCAAACACTCTACAAGTAAGCTGTTTTATTCAGTGCACGTTAATGCTGGCTCTGCTGTGTAGAACAGGGATCGCTGGGGTCTTTTAACATGCAAGCTTGTGCTTTTGTGCAGGATACAAGCCGAAATCTAAACAAAGTAGATCGGATGTTGGGACAGTATAAGGAACACACAGATGACCAAGCTGAAGCCATGGCGACCGTGAGTATTGTTGCACAAAATGGTATGGGATTGTCTCAGATTTCAGATAAGGGTGTTGTTTTGAGAGCATGCCATGTGTATTAGCTGAGGGAGAGCTTAGAGGAGTCCATCCAGCGTCTGCAGGCACAGCAGCTGAGGAGGTCCACTGGTGGGTGGAGCACCTCCCTCTCCACACTGCACACCAGTGACCTGGAAGATGGCAGCGCCACAGGTACTGAACAAGCTATTGCTTGCTTGATTAAAGTAGTGGAAGCTTGTCAATACATTTATTATTTGTACAAGTTATTATTTGTAATAGTTAATGCTAATACATTATGTAGAGTATATTCTTTACTCTTCCTGCCAAAAGTACTTTTTAAAAGACATTTTACACAAAATTACATTTCACTTTCTACTTTTATGAGAAAACTGCTGTCTCATTTCAAAGGATGCGCCCTCCTGAGTTCGCATTTGTCAACCGCATAGATCATTGTAGCTGCCTCATTTCAGAAAAGTGACCATTACATTCCAAAGAAAGAAAGAAATTACAATAATTTACAGCTCACGAGGAATAACAGTAAATTTGATAATAGTTACTTTTTTGAAATAAGACCTCTTCAGTGTCAGTTTTGACTGCACTGACTGAACCATCGAATGAGAAAATTTGAACTGAATTAAGCTGGATGATGGCACTAAAGTCAGCTGCTTTACAGCTGAATTGCATCTTGCGAGATTGACACTGGTGTTGAACTGAATAGAATCAGCATTGAACTGACTCGAGCTTGAATGACAAAATTGCTGCCTATTT
The DNA here is from genome assembly GCA_039654775.1 of Spinibarbus caldwelli. Classification (NCBI taxonomy): domain Eukaryota; kingdom Metazoa; phylum Chordata; class Actinopteri; order Cypriniformes; family Cyprinidae; genus Spinibarbus; species Spinibarbus caldwelli. The sequence continues at coordinate 6,726,393 of CM077240.1, forward strand.
GCTGAATTGAATTCGCTTCAGACTGATGAACTTCACACTGTTGTTGATCTGAACTGAACCAACACTGCACTGACTTGAGCTAAATAATGACACTATTGTCCTTACAGCAGAATCTGTCTCCATAGTTAATTTTCCAAAATGGATTCTGATGTTAATGTTGATGGTAAAGCAGCTGTGACAGTTTTATATAGAGTGCTATAGAAGTAAAGGTGACTTGTCTTGACATGACCTGTGTGGCCAACAAATGCATTGTCCGGAGGGCACAGCCTTCAAAATGTGATACAGACAATATCTGTAAGCAGGACGTAAGTTCCAGATCTCTGTCTCTTGCCCTGTAGATAGGAGGCGCTACCTCCCCACGTCGCCTCTAAGAGATTATGGCAGTGTAGGCACAGGTAACAGAAGACGGTCTAGATCTGTTGCTGTGCGTTTCAGAGACTTCGCTCAAGCTGAAGAGCAGGTATGACTCTGCATCTGAGACCCAGATTTGTTTGAATTGCTGGATAGGGATTGTGTTGCCCTGGAGACCCCGCGAACTGGCATGTTATTCAACCCAAAATTGTTTAATACATTGTATATTGTAGTCATACATATTTTTTAATAACCCACTTAAATACTACTCAAATGACTCAAACTTTCTCATTTTATTTTTTGTATTTTTTATTTCATATAGGCTACTTTTTGATGGAAAAAAAAAGATACCAGAACAGGTTCTTTTGGTCATGGAATTTTAGTATCGTGATTATAACCATGGCCTCTTGGGGCTTATTGCTTTGTGTCCAGCCCTAAAAATGTCATGGAAAGTTACGGAAATACGTATAGTAAATACTAGTTAATTATATATGGTTGTCTAAGCCATGTTTGTAGCTGTTCAATCAGAAATGTTTATCATTATTTGCACTGTTGTTCTGCAAGTGTTTAATTTATTAATAACTGGCAAGGTGTAACATTGTAAAACAAAATTGCTTAAAATAATTGTTCTTATTTTATTTTTTTTGTATTTTATAATATTTCTTAATGTAGTAACCATTTTATAAAAGTACATAATTGAGGATGTGTTGTGTGTATAGTTACACCTGAAAGGCATTGTTAGGTACAAAGCTCAGAGCAGCTCCCATAGCTGTTTTTAATGTTGGATAACTTTGTTACATCAGGGACTTTAGCACTAGATATCTTCTAGCACAAGTATTTACTTATTAGAATAGCATTTTAATAAAATGTATGTATTTAATATGTAGTAACTGTTATATAAAAGCAGTAAGACAGTCAAGGTTATGCTGTATATTGTAGTCTCCACTAAATGGGTTATGGTCATACACTTCTGCTGGATCAGTCTAAAAACATTTTTAGTCATGACTAAATTTACAATTATAAGACAGGAACACACATAAGTTGAATTCTATAGTCATTGTGGCAAGTTGCAGCTGCAGACAACTGTCATGAACATTTCAAAACTAAATCGTTTCCACTAAAATGAAAGAATCACAGTTTTCAGAGTACACAATAGAATCCGTTGCTTGGTGTCTGATTTTTAAAAACACCCTGCTGATATAAACTTTATAGTAGACATTATACTGGTTGCCACATTTCATTGTTGCACAATATGTACTGTATTACCGACCAGCCCAAACCTCTGGTTTAGTTCTTCAGTCACACAAGATCCATGCCATGATAACAATGTCTGGGAGTGAATGTTGACCTTTTTCCACAGTCCACAAATGGCTTCATCAGATACAATATTTTTTGACAGCTTGGCTGATGACTTATTGATATGTCTGCATGATAACTTAATCACCACACATCACTTCTGCCTTTTTTTATTGTGTGTGTATTCTGTATGGATTACAGTTTATGCTATGATTTGTAATTCAAAAGAGTTGTCATATTTGTATGCTAGTAACTATAATAAATTTAGTTTTTATTTTTACTCTGTGCTGTGATTTGTTCTGTAGGCTTAGTCTTTAGTTATTCAGTATTATTTTTCTAATTTCATTTATTTTAATTGTTTTAATATTTAGATATACAATACATAAATATAATTAAATATAAATGTATTAATTTGTAAAGGTTCCAAATTGCACTCAAATCATAACATGAGATGAATTAAATGTTCCTTATCAGGGTAAATTAATTTTAAATTTGCTAAGTAGCCCTGTAACAATGTGTGATGTTTAGACAAGGTGGGTTTTAAAGGTAAAAAACCCCCTGAAATGCTCATTTGTTTTTATAGTTACTCATGATTATCACCTGTTTTTCATATTGTTTGTTGTATAGCTTGCTTTGCCCTTATGTATGTATAGCTGTGTTTTCCTTTGTATTGATCAGTTATCACTGACGCATTGTGTGGTTTGTGTGAATACTCTAGCACTCTCTTTCATGTTTGGTTTATTGTTAATAAAGATTGTTACTCTGGAAAACTTCTGCGTCTGGCTAGCAGCCACATCTTTACACAGCTAGCAATGCCTTAGCAACCAACCAGAGCACCCGAGCAACCTCAAAAATAATGTTCTACCAGCTACTCAAAACTATTTAGAAACTCCATAGCATGGCAAGACTATGGCAAGCACCCACAACACCCTAGCACAAGCAAACACCACTTACATTAAAATCTAACTCCCTTTGTTTCTCAGATTCACTCATTGCATCAATCCCTCAGAGACCTGAAGAGTGATCAGCTTCGGATGGGTGATGACATTGATAGAGAGATCAGGAGAAGAGACAGGTACTTTAATGTTTCAACCTATCCAAAAGCATCTTGTTTATTGCTGATAATAAATACCTTGTGTGAAAATGCACACATACACGCTGTTTTGTGCTTTCTGCCCCTCAAAAGGACTGACATAGAAACCAAGAAGACATTGGAGAATTTTGCAGGCCACATAAAGGCATCACAGATAGAAGAACCCGTAAGTGCTGCTAATGTTACATAGCCTGTTGTGTTCACTTTTATTTAATTTAGCTGCTTGCTGCCTGTGACCAGTTTTCTTGCTTCCTGTCATAATCCAATTGTTATGCTGGGCTTAAATTAGGACCTCTCTTCTGTCTTGCTGTAAGTAGAAAAAAGTTTCTAAAGAGACCTGTTGTACAGAACATGACATACAGAATAATAGCACCTTGCTACAGCTGAGTGGGGCTTAAGGCTTAATGAAGGTCCAACAGCACTTTGAGTCAATTTTGTGTGATGTGTCTTAGGTTTCATTACGGGTGGAGAGACGTCTACAGGAGATCGAGGATGAGATGCGCTCGGGACAACAGGTGCTTTCTGAAAGACATCACAGAGAGAAGCCAAAAAGCATGTCTGGTGAACTGCAGGAGGTAGAATATTAAATGCAAACTGCAAATTGTTATTTATTTGCTAATATTTTAAAGGGATCATGTCATTACATATCAAATTTTCCTTAAAATTCTGTTGCTGAAAGTGGTTGATGTATCTTGTAAATACAGGTACATCTAAAAAAAATTTGAATATCATTGAAAAAGTTAATTTTTTTTGTAACTTATTTCAAAAAGTGAAACTTATATTCTAGATTCATTACTTGTAAAGTAAAACACTTCAAAAATTGTTTTGATTTAATTTTGATGATTAGAACTTACAGGTCATTAAAGTCAAAAATCCAGTATCTCAAAATATTAGAATATTTACATTTGAGTTTCATTAAATGGTCATCCCTACAGTATAAATTCCGGATATCTCTTGTTCTTTGAAACCACGATAATGGGGAAGACTGCTGACTTGGCAGTGGTCCAGAAGACAATCATTAACACCCTCCACAAAGAGGGTAAGTCACAGAAGGTCATTACCGAAAGGGGTGGCTGTTCACTGAGTGCTGTATCAAAGAATATTAAATTCTTTGACCAAAACTTGACTGGAAGGAAGAAATTGGGTCGGAAAAGGTCCACAAGCAACCGGGATGACCGCAAGCTTGAGAATACTGTCAAGCAAAGCCGATTCAAACACTTGGGAGAGCTTCACAAGGAGTGGACTGAAGCTGGAGTCAGTGCATCAAGAGTCACCACACTCAGACGTCTTCATGAAAAGGGCTACCAAGCTACTTCTGAAACAGAAACAACGTCAGAAGCATCTTAACTGGGCTAAGGAGAAAAAGAACTTGACTGTTGCTTAGTGGTCTAAAGTCCTCTTTTTAGATAAAAGTAAATTTTGCATTTCATTTGGAATTCAAGGTCTGAAGTCTGGAGGAAGACTGGAAAGACACAGAATCCAAGCTGCGTGAAGTCCATTGTGAAGTTTCCAAAGTCAGTGATGATTTGGGGTGCCGTGACTGCCAGTGTTGGTCCATTGTGTTTTATCAAGTCCAAAGTCAATGCAGCCATCTACCAGGAGATTTTGGAGCACTTTATTCTTCCATCTGCTGACAAGCTTTATGGAGATGCTGATTTCCTTTTCCAGGAGGACTTTAGCACCTGCCCACAGTGCCAAAACCACTTCCAAGTGGTTTGCTGACCATGATATTACTGTGCTTGATTGGCCAGCCAACATGCCTGACCTGAACCCTATATGAAATCTATGGGATATTTTCAAGAGAAGATGAGAAACAGTCGATCAAACAATACAGACGAGCTTAAGGCTCAACAGTACCTCAGCAGTGCCACAGACTGATCGCTTCCATGCCACACCTCACTGATGCTGTCATTTGTGCTAAAGGAGCCCCGACCCAGTATTGAGTGCAGAAATTAACATACTTTAAAGAACTTGAACTTTTCTGTTTTGCAGATCCTTTTTTTGATTGATCTTAGGAAGTAATCTAATATTTTGAGATACTGGATTTTTTACTTTCATGAGCTGTAAGCTCTAATCATCAAAATTAAACCAAAAACGCTTTTGAAATGTTTTACTTTATATGTAATGAATCTACAATATATGAAAGTTTCACTTTTTGAAACGTTACAAAAAAAAAAAAGAACTTTCGCGATATTCTGATTTTTTGAGATGCACCTATATACTGTAACTTCAAAACTCATAGTTCCCTCCCCAGTCCAAAACGACCATTTAATGAAGCCAAGAACTTGATCAGAACTCTTGCAAGTTTCTGATGTAGGAAACCCAAATACATTAATACACACGTGGTCAGAATTGTTGGTACCCTTGGTAAATATGATCAAAGAAGGCTGTGAAAATGAAATGTTTTTTTTTTCTCAAATACATGTTGGACACAATTACTGGTACCCCTAGAAATTCTTATGAGTAAAATATATCTGAAATATATTCCCATTCATATTCACAATTTTGAGCACACCAGCATGATTATGAACATGAAATTATCCAGGCATGGCTTCCTGTTTCACAGAAATATAAATAGTAGGGAAAACAAAGGCCAAATTCCAAATTAGTCACCCATCACAATGAGAAAAACCAAAGAACATATTTCACAAATTAGAAAGTGTTTTTAAGAAAAGAGCTAGAGCAGTGAAAATTAGGGGTGTGCGATACTGCAAATTTTGATATCGATTCGATACCAAGTAAATACAGGGCCAGTATTGCCGATACTGATACCGATACTTTTTCCTTTTTAATAACATACATTTAAATGACCAATTACACTTTGAAAATTAATAACTTATGTTGATATGACTAAAATATTACATTCACCTTAAAGCTATGTGGATATTATTTGTCTTTCTGAAAGGAGTTTGCAAGCAGAGGAGCCCAGAATGTGAAAGCAATGCGTAAAGTTTCGTGTTAAGCATTTTCCTCCCATAGCCTAGAAAAGAGTTATAAAGAAAAAAAAAAAAAACTTAACGTGGCATAATGCATTAAGAAAGTAATATTGAAAGGGCAACTCAGTATACTGATGATGCAAACTATATGCAGGCAAGCAGCCCAGGATATGAACGCAAAGTGCATGCATGTTAAGTGTTTTCCTCTGATAGAAAACCTTTATAAAGAAAAAAAACAACGTGGCTTAATGGTTGAAGACAGTAATACTGTATAAAAAGGCCAAATTCGGTAAATTGAATGGGTCTGGCTTCCAGTCTCATCCACTTCCAGCAATTTTTAACTGTACAAAACAGCTCGTTTTGCTGCTTGCTTGGTATTGCAAACCGGTGTTTCTTACCATATTATTTGAATGTATTGTCTTAATTATAAACACACATGGTAGATAGCACAATTTTACCGTTTATTGCACTGTTATTTTTCCTCATGACTTCCCTACCGTGCCTAATGAAGTGGAAGTCTCGCACATTCAGTCTATGAAAAAAGCTTACTTCCACATTGAAAAAGGTGAATAAGTTTGGTGCTGTTGCCACAGTAGTGAATTTCTACCGTCCCATCTCTCGCTGTACCCAATAATAAAGTCGCTGTAGCCAATATCCGCTTGCGCTTGGAGCCGCTGAGTCACGTAATGGCATAACAACAAAACACTAAAGCAGGGGAGGAATGAGCGATATATAAACACACAGACATGTCTATTCTTTGTTGAATGTATTAAGCAATATATTAAGTGTAAAGGAGAGAAAATTAACCTAAAGTATCGATCTAATCAGGCTAGTATCGAACCGATACCAACATTGGTATCGATACTATCGATATTAGGATCGATCCACCCACCCCTAGTGAAAATTCCCATTTCCACCATCAGGGCAATAATTAAGAAGTTCCAATCAACAGAAAATGTTACGAAACTGCCTGGAAGAGGACATGTCTATATCGTCCCAATGCATGGTGAGAAGGAGAGTTTGAGTGGCCAAAGACTCTTCAAGGATCACAGCTGGAGAATTGCAGAAAAAGGTTGCGTTTCGGGGTCAGAAAACCTTAAAAAAAAAATTATCAAACAGCACCTACGTCACCGCATGTTGTTTGGGAGGGCTTCAAGAAAAAAAAAATAAAGAAAAGAAAATGCTTTCATCAAAAAACAATCTCCAGCATATTCAGTTGTCAGACACGACTGGAACTTCAAATGGGACTGGCTTCTATGGTCAGATGTAACTAAAAATTTAGCTTTTTAGCAGCAAACACTCAAGATGGGTTTGGGGAACACGGGGATAAAAAGTACCCCATGTGTACAATGAAATATACTGCTGTATTTTTAATGTTGTGGGCCTATATTTCTGTTGGAGGTCCTGGACATCTTGTTTAGACACATGGCATCACTGATTCTATCAAATACCAACAGATAAAAAATATAAAAGTGACTGACTCTGTTAGAAATCTTATGGGTCATGTTTGGATCTTCCAACCGGACAATAATCTAAAAACAAACCTTAAAAACAACACAAAAATTGGTCACTGTGCACAAAACCAAGTTTCTGCTATGGCCATTTCTGTTCTCTGACCTGCACCCTATAGAAAATGAGTGGAGTGAACTGAAGAGGAGAAGCACCGTCATGGAGCTGGGAATCTGAAGGATCAGGAGTGATTCTGAATGAAGGAATGTTCTCTAACCTCATCAGGCATTATAGGAGAAGAAAACTATACTATTTTGGCAAATGGAGTTTTCAAAAAGTATTGAATAAAAGGGTGCCGTTAATTGTGTCCAATGTGTATTAGAGAAAAAACATTTCATAATGATATTTCCCCCCATTTTAAATTCTTATTCTCCAGTGAAAGGTTACATTTTTTTTTTTTTTTTTTTTTAAATAATAGATCAAAAGGATTAACAGTGCAGGTTTATTTCACAGCCTTCTTTGTTCATATTTACCAAGGGTACCAACAATTCTGACCACCTGTGTATATGACCATCCACATGATTCTTGTTGGGTGATCAAAAGCTTGTTCCATAGTAAGGTAATAAAGACAAATCAAGTCAAGTCACCTTTATTTATATAGCGCTTTTAACAATACAGATTGTGTCAAAGCACTTAACAGTATCAAATTGGAGGATAGAGTGTCAGTAATGTATAATGATAAGATTAAACACTCAATGTTCAGTTAAAGGCATTTCATTATTGAATTCAGAGATATCATTGTCTAGCTCAGTTTAGTTTAAACAGTATCTGTGCAATCAAATCGACGATAATCGCTAGAAATTAAGTGTCCCCAACTGAGCAAGCCAGAGGCGACAGCGGCAAGGAACCAAAACTCCCTCTGTGACAGAATGGAGAAAAAAGAAAAAAAAATCTTGGGAGAAACCAGGCTCAGAAATTGACACTATTATTCCAAAACTGTTGATAATATTAATGTGTGAATGTTCACCAAACTGTTCCTGGCTTTGTGTAGAACCTGTCACTCTGCAAGTATTTGCAAAAAATCTAAAATTTAAAATGAATGGGAGGCTGAAGTTTATTTATTAAGGACATTGATATGGTGGCCGAGAGAGCTCAACGCACTGCAAATAGAAAAAAAAAAAAAAAACACCTGCAAATTGAGAAAACAACTTCATCAATTTGACAACACACACGTTGCGAATGCTCACAACACAACCAAATAAAGAAATGCACTGCAAATACTCGCAACACAACCAAACAAAGAAAAGCGCTGCGAATAAAATTCTTTTCTACAAAAAATTCTTCTGCAAGTTCATGCTGTGCTCCTACCAGCAGGGGGCAGTATCTGCCTGTGTTTGCCATCCATTAACAATTGCCCTATTTATCTGAGAGGTGACTGATGAATGGAGCCTAATTTGCATCTTCTCTCCATTGCAGTTTGCTAATGAAAAGGCAGTGTGCCTTAGGCCTAGAGAAATAATGCATTTGTTGGGAAATTACGAGAAACAAACAAGATAAGCAAATCAGGACAGATAAACAAACACTTAGTCACCAAAGAGCTGTTAAGAAAAACATTGTGCCGCTCTTTTACACACCCATATAATCAAGACCGCTGTTAGAGCAGTGAATGATGTCACTGCAGCATTTCACCAAGTGATTTTAGACTATGGAATGCTTCCTCAAAACACATACCTAACATAAAGACAATGATTTAATGGCATCAGTTGTATTGTTTGTGGCTGTGCGGCACCTTAATGTGATATTATTTGAGTTGTGGTCTTTCTATGATAAAATGAATCATTAATTATGTTTCCTCTTCTATAATTATGCATCTCACTTATAAATTGTCATTCTGATGATAAATAGCATTACAGCTGTTTCTTACAAAAACACATCCAGCAAATTCATTTTGTGCTCCATATGCATGCTGGAATCACACATGCTGGGTTTTCACATTAAATGGTAATGGCATGTGGCACATAATATATGTCAGTTACCATTACAACTTAAAGGGTTTTACTTTAAAATCTGAAAAAGTGAATTAAATGTACTCCAGTATAAGTTTGCCCAGTTGTTTTTCAATCTCAACTAGTACATTACATATAAATGCAATCAGTGGTCTACTGAATACTAATAAGTGGTGCTTTGTAAGGCAAGCATTATAATTACAACTGCTTATACTAAGGGTTATGGTTTTGGAACAAACACTGTGGTTTTAATTGGTGCCAGTCAATATACAGTAATAGCAGTTTAATTTTAGTGGCGTTTACGCTTTTTGTGCTGTAGACATGAATGATGTTGAGGAGATGTTTTTGCATTACTTTTCTACACAATCAGAATTGTGATATTTATTATTATTTTTTGCTTAATGGACAACAAAATGAGTGAAAAAACCCTAGCAGACTTATATTGAAGGAGAAAACATAAACCATATATAGAGATCAGAATATAGCATTGTGGTGATGGGTTTTGCACAATACCTCCACTCACTTATTTATTTATTTCTTTATTTATTTATTAGGAATTGTTAAAAGTTGTATTATATTGTATTATATTATATTATATTATATGCTTGCATATTCAAAAAGCCTGCCCAATAATAAACAAAAACTTTATTTGCCTTATATTACTTACATTATACTTTCATGTGCACATTACACTTATATTCTTTGTAGATGCTTTCTTACTAAATTAATTTACAAGTATATGTGTTTAATCGATAAATACCTAAATACGTGCTAAAGGTAAACCTCAAGTAGTGCTGAAAATGCCAGTACATTTGCAAACCTGCAGCTGACGTCATTACATATGCTTGATACAAAAAGACAAATTGAGTCAATAAATAATATACTATATACTATACCACATTGTACTGGCAGAAAAACACAAGTGCTCAATTTCCTCCCAGGGATTGAGAAAAGCCATCTATCCATCCATCAATCTGTTATAGTACTAGTTAGTGGAGTAGGGGAGGTTAACAGAAAGGCTGCTAATCTTTTTCTCCATGTCTGCTGTACACTTTGTCCCCAAAGGCTTTGAGAAGACATGACGCCCAAACCCCAGAGGCTGATGAGAACTTCAGAAATAGACTGCAGAGATCAGAGAATGAGAGAAGCAAGGTGTGTGTGTCTTTGATATTGACTTGAGGTGCACAAATGGCATACATATATTATTAATCTCAGTGCCTCATATGGTATTCAGATTATGTAAGCGTGATTACATCTAATATGGTTCTGTAGGTTTGAAACTAAACATACAAGTTTTGTACCAGAGTGTTTTCATTTTTTATATAAATAAACTTTAATGCATGTAGCATCTTAGATCTTATAACAATGTTAGACCATAGTAATGTACTGTTGATAAAATGCATGTGATGAAGCAGATAAGTGATTCTTCAATTAAAGGGGTGGTCTGCCGGCTTTTTTCGAAGCCTTGATTGTGTTTATAGGGTGCACTGTAACGTGTTCGTGCTTTGTTTTTAAACTGGTTCCTTGCTCAGAAATTCGCAATGAGCTCAGATTGGTTAGCTGGCCCAGTGTGTTGTGATTCGCTAACCGCCTAGTGCACGTTGTCTGGAAACGTCACACCTGTTACCATAACGGGTAGTTGCATGCACTCTGTATTCTAAACAACAGCGTCAATATTGCGTTATCAATTTTAGCCCGAGTCAGACCCAGATTTTATCCGTACTACAACATAAAATTAACAATAGAAACTATTACTGAAAAACACATCAGCAAAGAATAAAACGTACATACAAGTTGTGGCCCATAAACAATAGCTTCTGCTTTTATAGTTTGAACTGCTCCATCTTTGAGGACAAGCTTTTGGGCAAATCCAGCATTGAACTCACGTAGGTTGAGGAAGCAGTCCTCCATAAAATGTGCAGCATATTTGGATTATAATTTTCAGGAACTGAGTTAAAAAAAATAATAACTATTATAAAATAACTATTATAACTATTATAAAAAAAATAATAATTGCTCCCTAGGAAGGCCAAACAAAGAGGCCCTGCAATCTGGGTGAAAATAACAGCGTTTTGACGGCATGTCAACAACACTCTACTAGAACAACTCTTCCTCTTATTCTTAAGCAGCCCAACATGGCCCCACCCCCTCCGTTGCATGTTCCCGTGGGCAGGGTTTATGTAAATTTCAGGGTTTTTGATGTCACTAACCCGAGAAGTAGCTCATTGTAGTCTCTACCAGCCGTTAGCTGTAGGCCTTAAAACGCAAATTCTGTAAATGACAATTTCTCCATTTGCATTGAACTTTGAGCGTCATAACTTTGTAGATGTTGTTCATGCTCAAACGGCCACATTTACACACTAACTAAAGTTAAAAAGGTGAAATTGTAATCAATGACCCCTTTAAGGAACTTTTCTGTACCCTAGAATGTTTAGTATTATGTTAAATAAAAAGTATATTTAGAGAAAACTAACTAAACAAACAAACAGTCATTTTGATTATTTTCAAGCTCTAAATGTACATAATAATAATAATAATAATAATTTTGTATAGTTCTGTCTTAATTGACCATTCGCAAAGACCCGCCCACCCTTAGTTACTTTTGCTATCCCCAACAAACAATGCCGCTCTCACACTACAAATTATGTTCTCATGCAGTGAAAAATGCATTGCAGAGCAAAGAGGAAATTGACAACATGCCAACGGATGAGACAGAGCAGGTTACTTCTGGTATGAAACAAGGTTTCCACTCTCAGCTTTCAAATTTGGTCATTTTTTTTAAAGAAATTCAAACAATAAATACCGTTTTGTGGCTCTTTAACGTGTCGTGACAGATCGCTGTATTGCCTCAAACACGTGAACTGATAGACTTTTCATATGTTCTTTAAGGGATAGTTCACTCACCCTCATGTCGTTCCAAACCTGTAAGACCTTCGTTCATCATCTGAACACAAATTAAGATTCCGAGAGCTCTCTGACCCTCCCATAGACAGCAAGGATCCTTACAGGATCAAGGCTCAGAAACGTAGCAAGGACATTGTTAAAATAATCCATGTGACTTCAGTGGTTCAACCATAATTTTACGAAGCTACGGAAATATTTTTTGTGCGCAAAGAAAACAAAAATAACGACTTTATTTAACAATTTGTCTCCTCCGTGTCATCCTATAGTGCCATTTTGGAGAGTGTCACATACGTTAACAACATACAGTACAGTGCAAAAGTCTTAGGCCTTAGCATGTCAGTTGGAAATATCAGTTTACATTTCCAAACATTATTTTTGCAATTAATTGTAATAATCCAGTGAGATTTTTGTTTGCACAAGGAGTCTGAAAACAGCCAGTGCTCCACACAGAGATCTGATCTCATCATCATCCAGTCCATCTGGAATGACATGAAAAAACAGAACAAACTGAGACAGACTAAATCCAGAAGAACTGTGGCAACATCTCCAAGATTCTTCAAGAAACCTACCTGCAAAGCTACAGTACAGTTAATAGTTTTAGGCAATTGTGTAAAAATGCTGTAAAATGAGGATGCTTTAAGAAATAATGCCATAAATAGATTTTATTTATCAATTAACTTTTATTAGCTAAATCAAATCAACATTTGGTATGACCTCACTTTGAGTTTAAAACAGCTTTTGTCTGAGGTACACTTGCACATAGTTTTTCAGGTAGCTTTGCAGGAAGGTTTTTTCTTCAAGCGTCTTGGAGACGTTGCCACTGTTCGTCTGGATTTAGTCTGTCTCAGCTTGTTCTGTTTCTTCATGTCATTCCAGACGGACTGGATGATGATGAGATCAGATCTCTGTGTGGAGCACTGTCTGTTGTCAGACTCCTTTTGCATATAAAAATCTCACTGGATTATTACAATTAATGGCAAAAATAATGTTTGGAAATGTAAACTGATATTTCCTACTGACACACTACAGCAAAAGATAGAAATAACTGACTTAAAACCATTTTTTGTTGGTGAAAATACTAGCGGCCTAAGACTTTTGCACAGTACTGTATGCTGTTCTGTGTCAGCAGCACCGTATGCAGATACACTGTTTACGTTGTTTCCGTTTTGATCTGAACGAAAACAATGTATCTGCGTACATATGTTGCATATGTTGTTTACATATGTGATACTCTCCGAAATGGTGCTATAGGGTGACGTGGAGGAGACAAATTGTTGAATAAAGTCGCTATTTTTGTCGCTATTCTGATTAGCTGCCAAAATGGTCTGGAGAGAAAAGGTCAAGATTTCAACAGATCTAGTTGATAGATGTGACCAAAACCAAAATCAAGTTGTTTTGAGTGTGGTGAGACAGCTTCTTAATTGGGTGTTTCTCTTACCGAAATAAGCTCTATATTAGAACAGACTTTAAGCTCATAGTCATAAAGCCAGAATTGTGTCTCTATGACTTTCTCTACAGATGCAGCAGGAGTTGGAGAGACTCAGAGAGAAGCTGGATCAATCAGAAGTTGGACGAAACACCCTTCTTCAGAAGGTGATCTTTTCCCTTCTTCCACTAATTTTACTTTTTGCAACAGACTGATGCAGCGATGTTTTCATTTGTTCACCTAAAAATTTAAATTGTCATCATTTAGTCACCCTCATGTTATTCTCACCTTTATGTTATTCTAAACCTATTTTAAAGTTTTCATCTTCGATTTGGAAGTATATATTTATAAAACATGCTTTCGCAATCTTTATGTGCTTAAAATTAGGGCTGTGGCATTTTTGAAGCTTGACCTGCTTCAATATTAATCTTAGGATATGGAATGAATGGCCACTTGGGGAATAATCAGAATCAGAATTAGCTATATTGCCAGGTATGTTTACACATATGAGGAATTTGTTTTGGTGACAGAAGCTCCACCGTGCGACAGAATGACAATGACAAGACAAGACACTGATAATAAAGATAATAATTTACAAATATACAAAACAGACAATGTGCAATATAGCACAAACACAATATACAAAATAGACAATTTAGTATGTACAGGTATTTTAGGTGCAAATTTGAAATGTAATAAGTATGTGTGTTAAATAAATAAATGTATGATAGTGTTGTGTGTTTCATGTTTATTGTTAAGTGTTCAAGTGTTCATGAGATGGATTGCCTGAGGGAAGAAACTGTTTCTGTGCCTGGCCGTTCTGGTGCTCAGAGCTCTGTAGCGTCGACCAGACGGCAACAGTT
>CM077240.1:6745716-6943216 GCA_039654775.1 Spinibarbus caldwelli
CAGCAGATGACATTGCACCCCAAATCATCACAGACTGTGGAAACTTAACACTGGACTTCAAGCAACTTGGGCTATGAGCTTCTCCACCCTTCCTCCAGACTCTAGGACCTTGGTTTCCAAATGAAATACAAAACTTGCTCTCATCTGAAAAGAGGACTTTGGACCACTGGGCAACAGTCCAGTTCTTCTTCTCCTTAGCCCAGGTAAGACGCGTCTGACGTTGTCTGTGGTTCAGGAGTGGTTTAACAAGAGGAATTCGACAACTGTAGCCAAATTCCTTGACACGTCTGTGTGTAGTGGCTCTTGATGCCTTGACCCCAACCTCAGTCCATTCCTTGTGAAGTTCACCCAAATTCTTGAATCGATTTTGCTTGACAATCCTCATAAGGCTGCGGTTCTCTCGGTTGGTTGTGCATCTTTTTCTTCCACACTTTTTCCTTCCACTCAACTTTCTGTTAACATGCTTGGATACAGCACTCTGTGAACAGCCAGCTTCTTTGGCAATGAATGTTTGTGGCTTACCCTCCTTTTGAAGGGTGTCAATGATTGTCTTCTGGACAACTGTCAGATCAGCAGTCTTCCCCATGATTGTGTAGCCTAGTGAACCAAACTGAGAGACCATTTTGAAGGCTCAGGAAACCTTTACAGGTGTTTTGAGTTGATTAGCTGATTGGCTTGTCACCATATTCTAATTTGTTGAGATAGTGAATTGGTGGGTTTTTGTTAAATGTGAGACAAAATCACAATTAAAAGAACCAAGGACTTAAACTACTTCAGTCTGTGTGCATTGAATTGATTTAATACACGAGTTTCACAATCTGAGTTGAATTACTGAAATAAATGAATTTTTCCATGACATTTTAATTTATTGAGATGCACCTGTGTGTGTGTGTGTGTGTGTGTGTGTGTGTATATATATATATATATATATATATATATATATATATATATATAATAATTAACTATTAACTAATATTTAGTTTCTTTCATCTCTCTAGGCTCTTTCTGCAGATCTGGAGCGACGTGAACAGCAGCAGTTGAAGATGTTGGCCCAACTGAAGGAGATTCAGTCTCGTTCAGAGGAAAATGTGTCAGAATGTGGCCGTCTGGAGGCTCAGCTGAGCGAGAGTGAGAGAAGGAGAGAGGAACTGCGCTCTAAAGCTCAGGAAGCAGTCCGACAGTGGAAGACTAAGTACAAGAAACTGGAGCGAGAATTTCAGGAACTAAAGGATAACAGCAGAAACAACACTGATAAAGATAAACGGGTGAGACTTAACAACATGTGGGTGGGATTCAAAATTAGCTTTTTTTCCATACTTTCCATGGTCAGTAAATAAAAAATTTAAAAAAAAAAAACATAAGAAAAAAAATTGAAAACTACTTTGCAGTGTTGCTTGGCCGTTGTTAAGGTGTTGTGAGTGTTTTTTGGTTGCTTAATGGTGAATGAAAAGAGACCAGTCTCTACTGGCGCTTTTCCACTGCATGGTACGGCACAGTACGGTTCAGTACGGCTCACTTTTGGGGGGTTTTCCACTGGGTACAGTACCTAGTACCTGGTACTTTTTTTAGTACCACCTCGACCGAGGTTCCAAGCGAGCCGAACCGTTACCAAAACGTGACGTGTAAACTCTGCTGATCACTGATTGGCTGGAGAAAATCGTCACTGCCTGCGTCATTGCGGTACGAGATACAACAGACCCGCTAGATTTAAATCAGCACAGCCAGCGAAGGATCGAACGCAACTGTTTTGAACGAGTCACCAAATACGAAAAGAAAGTAAATACAGGTAAATTTGGTAAAGGAAAGTGTGTGTGTGTGTATATATATATATATATATATATGTATGTGTGTATATATATATATATATATATATATATATATATATGTATGTGTGTATATATATGTATGTGTGTATATATATATATATATATATATATGTATGTGTGTATATATATATATATATATATATGTATGTATGTGTATATATGTATGTATGTGTATATATGTGTATATGTATATATGTATATATACATCAGACATGATGGAAGCACATCAGACATGATGGAAATGATGTAAAGACACACAATGTTGGGCATTTGTTTCATGTGTCAGTGTCACCAAAGTGCATCCCTGTCCTGCTTTGCAGTATTAATGCAGGTTCTTGCAATGCAGCAAGGTTCTTGCAACCAGCAAATGCAGGTTCTTGCAACCAGCAATTTCTAAAGTGCTGCTGATATTTTTTCTCCGCCGTCTTGATGCTTATAATGAAATGGTGGTTTGTGTCATCATATCTGAATGGCAGGCGTACTGATGTGTGCTCACTCACTGCGCAGACTCATTGGCATGCTTGAGAGCAAACGTGAGAGGTCACGGCAGGGTGTGGCCAAGTAAAAAATAAAAAATCTCCAAAAAATCGCTATTTTTATTTAAATATAGCTAAAATAGCTCCTTGTCACAACAAATCAATAAAAGTTGCTGCAACGAGAAAGTAGCTAAATTTAGCGACAAAATCCCCAAATTGGCAACACTGCGCAGAATTAAAAAGTTTTTCAGGAGTCTCAGCAGTAGAGGCGGCGCAATTATAACGACATGTAAATAATCCCGCCCACTCTAAAGCGGTACGAAACTAAAGTGGAAACGCAAACCAAGCCGAACCGTGCCGAGCCGTACCACGCAGTGGAAAAGCGCCATATGTTATTCTGGTGCAGAGATGTTGGCAGGTTCATTTTGCTAGGTGGTTGCTTGGTGTTGTTGGTTACTGCCTCAAGTGAAAATAGCCCACCCCAAGTCTATTCAGATCCCTTATTCATGACCCTTGTGACCCTTTTTTGGTTTAAGTCAGTGGGCAGGGATGCACATAAGCAGTGCACATGTGCGCATGCGTGACCAAAATAAAAAATGTGCTGTGTAAATTAGTTAAGACCATTACCTTGCTTACTGACTTGACTGACAGCTGTCAACGCACAATCACCTTTTTAGATTGACTAACTAATACTGTATAAAATTTCCATTGGAAGTGAAAGCATAAATCTAGGCTATGCACTGCTGGTTTCAGAGCCAATCTCTAACATTTTATTCACTGACTCACTTCACTCGGCAACGCTAAAACCGGTAAAACATATCCTACTTACTTGCCGGCAACGTGCCAAAATAAAAGCTTGATGATTTTAGGTTTGAAAATGATGAAAATTAATTAAAAAAATTACAAAGAATTAAAAGAAAATAAAAATATTATAAATATATTATAAAATTTAACATTATATTTAATAATAATAATAATAATACTATATTATATGTAATAATAATATTATTATAAATATTAGCATTGTATTTTTTAAGTGTGCTATAAATTAATTGTAGTTTTATTTAATACCCACTTTTATCTGTTCTATTATCTTACTTTATTATTGTGTTATTTTGTTAAAACACAAAATAAATAAATTGCAATAATACTATTATTAGTATTATAATTTATTTTATTTTTTTAATATACTATTTAATGGGTCACACTATGTGCAGTGTGAGCACCAAACCAAATTTCCGGGTGCTCTCATGAGAACCAGACTGAAAAACTGCATCACTGTCAGTGTTTTTTTTTTAATCTATTTTTTTCCATCCGCTGTGGGATTGACACATCATTTTTAAAAATTCTAGAACACCCAAGTAATTTGAGGTATTGTTCACATCTGTAGTACAAACTGCATTGGACACTGACATTACACACCAACCATGAACAAAAAATGCAAGGAATAGTAAAAGTGAACTTATTAAAAATTAGAAAATGTTGTTTAAAACAGTTCTCAAAAACAGATAAAAGTGTACAAACAGATCTGTAAATTTGCATTTGTTAAAGATTTTATTTGGCATTATATCTTACTTTTTAATGTGTATTTAATCTGTTCTGTCCTTCAGAGCAAAGAGAGAGAAGGCATTCTTAGCCAGCAGCTAGAGGGTGCACGCCAACAGCTGGCTGATGCTCTTGGACGTCTTGCTCAGCGTGAAGAGGATGTACGCCGCTGTAATGTGGATCTTACTGAAACTCGTTCACAGCTTGTCACTTTAGAACTAGAGCTCCAAGAGGCTCGGGAAGCCTTGAGAGGCCTGGAAGAGGAGGCACAGAAGCAGATCTCTTTACAGGTCCGTATGAGAGAGGAGAATGTCAGGCTACAGAAGCATGTGGAATTTCAGGAGCATAGGAAAGAGGAGGAGCAGAGATCTCTGTTGGACCTCCAGGGCTCAGTCAAGAACCTGAGCGCTGCAAGAGCTGACCTCGCAGCCAGACTGGCTGAGATGGAGAGCTCCAAGAAGGATCTAGAAAAACAGCTCGCTGTGGCTCAGGACGAGAGCTCTTCTTTTGGAAGACAGCTGGAACTGGAGAGGCAGGTGCATCAGAAGGAGCTAAGCCACCTCCGAATGACCCAGCAAGAAGGAAAAGCCCAACAGGACAGAGATGTACATGACATGCTGAGATTATATCAACGAGAGCGAGAAGAACTGGAGGCTCTTGTCAGAGACCTTAAGGTTCGAATATTAATTTCAGAACCTCTCTATACATGATTAGAGGAATAGTTTACCCCAAATTAAAATTCTGACATTATTTACTCACCCTTATGTCCTT
Source organism: Spinibarbus caldwelli (assembly GCA_039654775.1). Lineage (NCBI taxonomy): Eukaryota > Metazoa > Chordata > Actinopteri > Cypriniformes > Cyprinidae > Spinibarbus > Spinibarbus caldwelli. The sequence continues at coordinate 6,750,335 of CM077240.1, forward strand.
TCAAATCTGTAAAGGTGTTATTTTTTTCTGTGCAGGGCTTGACATTAATTTTTGTCTGCTTGTCCAGGACAAACACAAACAAACAAATACATAAATGAAATTAGGATTTCAAAGTTGATTGCCCAATGGACAGCTAAATCTCTCTTTATACTACTACTGCTAAAAAATAAATAATTAAAGAAAATAAACCCCAAAAAACATACTTTTCAAATGAGGTACAGAGGCACCATAAATCTTTCATATATTCAAGAGCTGATGTGTTGTTCATGGCCTCTTAGCAGGTTTTTACCAGAGAGCAATATTATGCCCAAAGGGATCTTGGAAATCTACCATTATTTCTAAGAAGAAATTAAGAAAACAATTTGATAATATTGTTTCTTTGCTTGTGTAGTCGGAGGCAGTGGCAGATAGTGAACTGAGGAGAGCTCTGCAGCTGAAGCTAGACAAAATGAAGATGGAATGTGATAAACTGACGGAGCAGCTGAGCACCAGCGAGGAAAATCATGCTAAGCTCCTCCGCAAATACCACGCCCTCAAAAAAGAGCTGGATGTGAAGGTAAAGGTTAAGACAATAGACAGGAGAATATACGGCACATAGAAACAAAAAACAAAAAAAACGTGTTCCCACAAGACATGACAACACAAGAACATCCAATAAGAATCCTAACGAGCTGCGTGTTCAAACATGCAGCAAATTAAAAGCACAAGCCATGTGCTTGCTACACTGAACATGACAACACAAGAATGTCTGGCCAAAAAAAAAAGCCAGGTGCTCGACAAAAACATGAGGCAAAAGCTCATGGTGAAGGAATGAACACTCAACGGAAAACAAAACATGGAGCATGAATGTCCGAACACAGACAAGGAACTGAAACTAAGCTAGACAGAAGTGCTAGGATCTAAAAAACACATTTTTTAAATAATAGGACCTAAATTGTACATATCAGTACTTTATAAAAAGTTACTCTGCCCCAGTGACATTTTTGTACATCTTTTTTTGACACTGTGTAGGCTACACCTTCAAAGCAAATGTGGAACTGTATTCCTGAAATACTTCATTGCTGTTTTATAAATGTTTTATAAACATCTCCAGGAGACAGAAAAGTGGCTTCTGGACAAATACATTCAGTCCAAAGATGTAAATCTAATCACACTAATGCATTAATCACATGCAGAAATTCACTTCAAAAATTAACAATGTGTTATCAGTGAAAAAAAAGAAATCAGTGCAAAATGAAATAGAAAGGGTGATCTATACTATTATATTTCATAGAAAGCATATTCTTTATTCAAACCTCAAAAAACTTATTACTGAAACATACAATACACAATCATGTACCAATATGTAGCAATTTTTAATTGTTTTTTTTTTATACGCTATATATAACCATTAGCCTACAGCAATAAAAGAGGGTAGATCAATCTGGATACATGTTAGTGTGTTTCTCTTACTAGCTGGGAAATGTTGTGCCTGCACACATATCTCAGTGTCTCAGATGTTGTCTTATTGTCTCCTATGCAGGGTAAGCTAGCAGAGAGGGAGGAGGAGAGGAGGCAGAGTGCAGAGCACTCCATGGCGGAGCTGCACGAGAGATTCACGGGCCTCCAGACAGAGCAGGAGTCCATCCTCCATGCCGTAGGGACTCAGATTGACTCAGCCTGCCAGTTCTTGTCAAAAGACTCAGCTGCCAAGCTTGAGGTACCCCCACACACACTACACTACACTACACTGCAATATAGTAAAAGCTGCATCCAAATTTCTGTACTGTCAAAGTATGTGCTGCTTTTTCTGAAGAACTTACTACTTGATTTATGAAGTATGTGTAGTGTGAAGGAAATCTGGACAAGCTACAAATGCCATGTTGACTTGTGACTTGTAATGTCAGCTATGTCAATAGCGGTTTACATCCACCTATTTTTATGCATATTTTGGGATATCACTTAAAAAACACTGGATGGAAATACCAAGATGCGCATACATTTTAAAAATATATATTAAAATACATTTTGCTGAATTGAGGCAGATAAATCTTTTATCCGATAAGAAAAGCATTTATTTATGATAGAAACATATTTACTGAATAAATTCCTTGTTGCACATCAAAATAGTCATGTGACTTTGCGTGATGGGACAGCATAACTGGACTAATCAGCGGACTGACCTCATTGCACAGCATCTAAAATGCCTGAACAAAGTCTATTGTCATAGTGGTTTGGTATAATTACCTCCCAGAACTGTCTTACACAACTTTGTTCCCAAACAGCAGGCATCTGCCTCTGAAATCAAGATAACATGAATTACGTGTTTGTAATTTATTATGTAATTTATGTAATGTAATTCATTATATACAAAATTTAGACCCACTGGTTTCTCCTACTGCAAAAAATTAACTTTTTTCTCAGTGATATTTAGCACCAGTTTATTATGAAGTTTCAAATATTGTTCTCTTCATCTCGCTGAATGAAAACAGTGCTTTATTCACAAATGTTTTATGCGCTATGTCAATGTTTATGCGCTATTTCAAAGTAAATTTGCAACTTTGAACATACTGTTGAGTGCCATTGATGACTTCCATGCCCTCATGGCATGTTTAATGACAGTTAATAACTTTAATTAAATTTAATTGCCTTTAAGTTAATAAAGTTACGACGTGTCTATTTACACTAAGTGCAAATAGCCCACCTTGTTGGCAGAGGCTATTTATACTAATTCTGCCCACCAACGTGCGATTGGGCTTGTCAACACTACAAAAGACACTAATCAAATGTCAGTTCCAGTGGCGTAGATGATAAAGCGCGTGCTTTTTGACACGATTGACCAGAGTTTGAGACCGCCATTTGCCAAACTCTTTTTTTCTCCCTTTTCAAATCTGATATCACATCGGAAAATAATTTATTTTCAAAAAAAAAAAAAAAAAAAAAAAAATGAAGGAATAATCAAAAGGTTGAAAATAAATTATCGGGTAGTGTTAGGGTAGGGGTGGGGAGGGCTTTATTGTCACAATAAGGTGGCATCTATTTAATAATTAAAATTAAAATTATAATTTACACTCAATATGTTGTTATTGCATACTGTTTTTTTTAATGTACTACAATACTGAGGTGCATATAATTGCTACTATTTGCAATAAGTAGTATAAATAGCATAAATCCTGCTTTTTTAACATAGTGTAAATAGAATCTATAGCTATTTGCACTTAGTGTAAATAAAATCCATTGCTATTTGCACTTAGTGTAAATAGCATCCATCGCTGTTTGCACTTAGTGTAAATAGAATCTATAGCTATTTGCACTTAGTGTAAATAAAATCCATTGCTATTTGCACTTAGTGTAAATAGCATCCATCGCTGTTTGCACTTAGTGTAAATAGAATCTATAGCTATTTGCACTTAGTGTAAATAAAATCCATTGCTATTTGCACTTAGTGTAAATGGCATCTATTGCTATTTGCACCTAGTGTAAAAAGCATCTATTGCTACAGTATCTATATACAAAAGATAAAAAATAAGTAACAACATAAAATTAAGATAAAAAGACATAAATAAACGTCTCCCCCTCACACTCAGTTGGTTAAAAACTAGGACTCAACAAGGTGGACTCGGACCTAATACTACCTTGATACATAGAAAAATGTTGTAGTAAAGATGAATTCTGATTGTGCCAAGTGTTCCTCCCAGATGAACAGAAGTCTCATCTCTAAACTGTGAAGTCAGTCCCTGCTTTTTGCAGGTTGTCTGTACTTGTTTCTCTGGGCTTTTTAAGTGCACTTTCTTTTCTCTCAGCTCAAGCTGTCAACATCCATGTTATATTCCAGTCTTTAATGTTCTTCTGCATCCTTCACACCTTTTTATCTGCTGCTGGCAGCCCCCTTTGATTTTAAGAAAAAAAGTGACAAAATGGTCTCCTTCCCCATCATGCGTTTGTGTCAGCAGTCTAAACCGGCATGGCGGTGTTTAAACATTGTTGTCTGTGACAGGTGAGCTGTCAGTGTAACACAAGCCTCCTCCACATGCTCGCTTTTTTTAAAGGCGACAGACCCACCTCCCGTGATCGTTTACTCTGGAGGTGTACAACATAGCTCTAAATGAGAAATTTGTAAATCTGATATTTTTGCTTTGCAAAGTGATTCATCTGTGCAGAGGGGTTTTCCCTCAGAGCCCAAGATCTCTGAGGTTTACAGTCCTCCAGTAGACTGTCACTGTCTTGAAAAAAACAAAAAAACCATCAGAGGAAGTTCAACCTGAGTGATTCAGAATATTTTTTTCCTTCTTAACCTCTTCAGAGATGTGCAGTTTTACATAGCGCCTCATTATGCAGTATAGTATTTAATTTTTTTTTTTCTCTCTTTCATGCATAATTTGTGTAGCAAAACAGCTTTACTCCTTGTGTGTTTTCGGTCTTGCAGGCTATTGCTCTGACTCCAGGACTGCAGAAGGATTCCCATCGCTGGCTTGCTGAGGTTAAGGTATATTGTTGAGCCCAGCTCTCAATAATCAATTTTCTAGCTGATATCATGCATCTTAACACAGCTGTTGTTCTTTACTGTCTCAGACTGATGGAAACATCCTCCAGGTCTCAGGGACTTAATGTCATGTTTTATCAGGTTTTATTTCCAAAATGTGTATGTTAACACATTTAAATGCATGTGTAGCTGGTTGTGGCTGTGTGTTTGTAGTGGTGTGTCTAATGTTTTTCATGAGTATATTTAAAGACCCCATGAAGCAGAGTTTTAATTTGTGTATGACACATTATTTTTATATATATATATATATATATATATATATATATATATACCAGTTGCCTGTAGTGTACATCACAGCTGTGAACTATGATTTGTACTTGCTATTGCTAGTAAATCTCATTCTAGATAGCATTTTGTTGGAGAAAAATTTGAAGACTGAGTACAAGGTGAATTTTTGGCCCATTTAACACAGAAAAAAACCTGTAAATTGTACAGTTGTGTACTGCTGCTAAAACTTAATTCAGCAGACTTTCGAAGTACACTACTTACTAGCAACTAGGTGACATCAAAGCTAATACACATGGATTACAAGTCACAAAACTTGATTTCATGGGGTCTTTAAAGTCATGTTAGTGGACAGTTTGCTTTTTCAGAATAAGGCTGTGACAATACAATCATTTATTGATTTGTTTTTTAGATTCTTATATTGATTTTAATTCAATATTAAATCATTAAAAATATAACAATATTATATTAAATATAAATATGTATTTAAAATTTTATGATTTAATTAATGTTTGTGTGCATCAGGGTTGTTATTTCTGGGAATATAATTATAAAATTTGATTTGTATCTTTGTAGAATTAATAACTAATATTTAGCTTTTATTTAGTTTCAGCATTAGTATAGTTTTTATCCCTTTTAACAGAGCACAGTGAATTGTTCCATCTGCCCATTATGACACTTTGTACAAGGAAAATGCAGAGCAGGAACTGGGGTCAAACAGACACCTTGTTGCTGTCAAACTGGGTAGCATACACTGATAGTCAGAGGTCAGACTAATTACATGAGACCATTGATTAAAAAATATGGAAGCTAAAGTAAAGTTCTCTTTCCTGTTTTCCTTGAATCCCTGTTTATTATTATTATTTTACTTTAACAAAATTATTATTTCCCAATTTTTATCTTTATAGTAGTTTTTTTATTAACAGTAGCTGTTTTACGGTGCACAAACAAGACTGTTCGGTACAGACGTCGTTTTTGACATCACAGTTCGGTATGGTTTCGGTGCAGCAGGAGGAAAAAACTAAACATGAATATTTTTTTTCTTTTCTTTTGTCTTTTTTTTATTAAACAGTGGTGTTCTGAAGAAATTGCTCATTATTTTAATAAATGTAATTATAATTACAATTTTTTCTAGGGATAAAAATCTACCTCAGCTTCTGCTCAAAATATAGGAAGACATTTTACATTACTATAAGGTTACAATTAACAAAAAAGCCCAAACTTAAATTCAATCACTTGTTATTTTTAAATATAATAATCAACATTAAATTAAACAAATGTATGCAAACATATAAATTGCACATAATACAGTTTTTAAATGAATTTAAAAAGATTTAAATGAACTAAATTCTAACATTTCTATTTGTTGTTGATATATAATCATTTACACAGTGGCTGTCATAACTTGTTTCATAACAGATTTATTTAAACATACAATAAAAAATAAAGATTTCACTAACAGGAAAAATAAAATGTGATGAGTATTTAATCTAATATTTTGCAAAATGCTCTTCTCTGCACTTCATTTAGCTAGCAAACTAATGAGCTGTAGATACTGTTTTATTGACATCTTTCTGTGGTTGAAACACTGATTGAGGAGGCATGAGATGTTCATTGATGTTTATTTCGCATTAAAACTAGTAGTAAAGAGATTGTGCGCTCCGTGCTGCCATTTGAACTGAGGTGTTTATGCAGTGATCTGTCACGCCACATCAAAGACCATGAAAATGGCATTTATTGATTGAATTTCCTGAAAAAGTGAAATTCATTTAAATTATAATTTAAAAGGTTAGACTTTGTTTCTTATCAAAATAACAATATATAAAACTGGTAATTTCCAATGAAGTTCCACTCATGCAGTTGTTAAAACAATGCAGTATTTGTTTGGTACGTACCAAACTGAAAGACCTTTACCAAAAATTTTCAGTGCAAATACGTGTACCATTACACCCCTAATAATAACCTTGTTGTGCATTCATATTTCACAGCTGAAATAATCAAGCAGGTGATACTAATAAGCATAAACTCTTTAACTGGCATTTGTTAGTTGTTTTTATGACTAGCAGTTATTATATCACAAGTCATGATGTGATGTATATTAAAAGGAAGTTCCAGAGACACATTCCTATTTCAGAAGGTTTAACTTGACGTGAGCCACTTTTCCTCCATGGGGCAGAATGGTTCTAATAACGGTATAGAATGGTTACAATTATATTTCCACCTAAGCTTGGTTCAGTACGGTACAATTACAAACTGCTCTCAGCCTGGAATTCTACTATGCTGGTAAAATGTGTGTAGTGACGTCACCATTCAGGATTGGTCACTTGTTTTTTTGTCTAGTTTCTGTCTGTTGCTCACCAAGCGCACTATTTGAGTGAAGTAAAATATCTGATCATCCTCCATAATGCGGTCGCTTTTTACATCTCGTGCCATATGTAAACACTTGCGTTACCAAGGCAACAGCTGGTGCATTTGTATTACAAGCTCTGTTATCAACCCTGCACTGTAAAATTAAACCATATCCATACTGGCTGGGCTGAATCGTAGGAACGGTTTGGTCCTATGGTGGAAAAGTGGCTAATACAGTTGTATGAATTATTGTGATACAGATGTGCATACTGATTGTCCCTATGTCTTTGTGTGTTCAGACAAAGCTCCAGTGGCTGTGTGAGGAGGTGCGTGAGCAGGAGTCCAGAGAGAGGAGATTGAGGAGGACACTGCAGCAGCACAAGGAGCAGATGAAAGCACTGACGCAAAGCAAGGACTCAGAACTGCAGAGCCTCCTGGACCGAATTACCCTGCAGGATCGGCTCTTCAAAGACATCCAATCAGAGAAGAGAGGTACTAACTCACCTCAGAGAAAGGTGATTACTAGATCAGATTTTATGGGGCCTGACACTTCAGCACAGGTAGTAATGTGAAGTCCTATCCAATTTTTCTACTGCATATACTGTATAAAATTTGTATATTTACTGGCTGACTTCTACTATAGCTTTACTTTACTTTACTTTTAGTCATTTAGCAGACGCTTTTATCCAAAGCGACTTACAAATGAGGACAACAGAAACAATCAATTGTAGTATTAAAACAACTAAAATATAGTTGTTTGATCCAAAATATGATCCAAAACTAAAAGCTAAAACTTTATAAATAGTATATATACACACACATTTAAAAAAATTAATTAAATAAAAATGAGAAATGCATATGACAAAATTTCTAAACTTAACATTTAAATGAAAACAAAATAAAGCTACAAACAATTCAAAATATTAAGAGAACAAAAGTTATAAGAGTGTAATAATGATTCTAACATAAAACTAAGCCAAACACCAAAAACAACTACGTGTATGTACACACACACACAGACATATATACACACACACACACGCATATCCATAAATTCAATATTATTTCATTTCCATGTAGTTTGTTGAAGTACTAAAATAACTCCAATTAAATAAAACTAAAACTTAATAAATAACTTATACAGACATAACTGAAAAAAACTAATAAAATGACAAACATTACTACAACTGAAACTAAAATTAAAATAGATAACATATACAAATCAAACTACATTAGTTTAACAGTAATTCTAAAAAAATAACTGCCAAACATACAAGTAAGAAATGGTTATAAAAACTGAAAGAGAAGTGAAACAAGTAATAGGAAAGAGAATAAATGAAAAGCGATACTTATCCCTGTCCGGTGGAGTCGCATGGAGTCGATGGTCTTTACACACTTCGGTCTTCACACAACGAGGGCTGCCGCGACTGCTGCTGCGGTATAATAACCTTTTTTTATACCCGTCTAACAAATCACTAATTGAATTCAGCTGGACACACTTTCCTGTTAATCACATTAAATGACCACGCAAGCACAGACACTAACAAGGTACGTACGAGACCAAACACGATTTCAGCACGTCTCCACTCAGTAAACAAAACAAGCGTTTCCTAGCAACGGCAACTGCGCTAAACACTAATGAGACAAGTAAATACACTTACGAGCTACTTTTAACTTCCGCTGATTGACTGCTTCTCTCAAAGAGTATTTCTTACACCGTCTTCTGCTGGCGCTTGAACACACTTTCCTGTTAATCACAATAAATGGCCACACAAGCGCAGACACTAACAAGGTACGTACGAGACCAAACGCGATTTCAGCACGTCATATATATATAACTGACTTCTATTGTAGTTTAGTAGTTAATTTGCTAATCACAGGTACAAAACATGACCTTGTAAAAATGTCCAAGACACCAATCGGTTATTTTTAATGATTTATCAAACCGCTTCACAAAGCACTTTTCACCTTGTAAAAATGCACCATTGTAACTGTAGCTTAAAGACAGTTTACAGTCAAAATACTGTTATTGTTACTACTGGAAATTATTTTAAAAATGAAAAATAATGCTAATGAAAATATTAATATAAACTATTTGATTTCTTCTTTAATTTTGAAATTTATTTCACTTTTTTGATGACAGTGGTGACTAATACAGTGTCACCGTAGTTTAATTGAAGTAACAATGTCAAATCGTCAAAACCATGTAGCAGAATTGAGGATTATCATGGTTACTTCTATAAAGTGAGTGTTACACACAAGTTGCATCAAAGTATATTTTTTCTAAAACATGACACAAAAATGACATTTGTTTAAAATGGTTCAGGAAAACAAAAAAAAAAAAAAATCCTGTGATGCTTGTATATTCACTGCTGGACATTGTTAGTAGACACCTTTTTCTGGTAGCTTTAAGCCCAAAGTATACTTCAGCCATCCACGCTCCGCTATAGTCCGCACACTGTTCGCGTGATATAATTTTGTCATCAGATATGGCCTTGGGCATCCGCGCACACTGTCTGTGTGCAGACCAATTTTTATGTCTGTGCAGCCGGTCCGCATATAACAGCGCAGGTGCGAGGTGAATGTTGTGACAGAACGAGTCCACTAGGTGGTACTGCGCATGTGTCAACTGTCATCCACAGTTGAATATACTTTGAAATCTTCATCGGACATGGCTGTGCGTGGGACTGAACGGAACGCAGATAAAGAATTACACTCTGGCCTTTATCCCCAGAGCAGCTGAAAACTCTGAATTGCTCCCTCTTGAGCACCATTTGAAACATCTTCTACTGTATATCTGACGGAATTCTTGCTTATATTGATCATGCTCCACACTGGTAATAGAAACAGGATCAGGAAAGATTGCAGTCACTAATATTATGCTAATATTTGCTTCAGCTCCAATAGCTTTGTCTTTGACAACAATAGCCAGATCTCTCCCTTTGTTTGATTTGTTTCTGAAAACAAAAAGAAATAGAAAATGAAACTGTTTAAATACTACAAACCAATACTGTTTTCAAGTGTAGTAATAAAGGCAGAAGTCTTCAAATCTGAACTGTTTGTTCTGGTATTGGATTCATCATCTATCATCCCAACAGTTGACTTATTTAAAAGGACAGTTCACCCAGTTTTCTCTCTTTAAAAAAATGTTCCACAGAATGTTTCACATCTGACTGTCAAAGACACACAAGGTTTTGTCAAAAACGCACAGCGTTCACATAAACACAGTCGGTTATGTCTGTGAATGTAAATGGCTAAGATAAATTGCATGTGTAGATTAGATCTGTGTAATAGCTGTGTTTATGAAGAGGTACTTGAAAATTTTTAAAAGACAATATATATATATATATATATATATATATATATATATATATATATATATATATATATATATATATATATTAAACAGGGCTCGACAGTAAGGACTATCAGATGGCCTGGGGCCAGATTTAAAGAAGCTCGGGACAGTTGATGGAAATGATTGGGCCAGTGCTGCGTTATCACGAAAATTAATCATTTGCGTGTGTTTTTGCAGAAGAAGATGCAGAAGAGGACTCAATTGACCTATCGGTAAACCCCGCCCCCCCCCTTAGTTACTGTTGCTCCCTCGGACAAACAAACGGAGTTGCTCACTCTTACAATGACAGCTGTCAGTGTGAAAACCTTGTCCCACGATGTTTTTGCACAATTAAGGACACAGAAGGGCCACCAATCAAGTGGGAATTAAATATTCCATGGAGGGATTTATAAAATATTTTAAAATAAATACGGTGGGTAACTCGAAGCGAGAGTTATAGATCACAATGCAAGGGGGAGAAGTCTCATGTTACGGTCGTCATGATCGCGGATGACAACATGCAGGATCAACACTGTTCATGTATCGCAGAGTACGATTAAATTAATGTACATTTAACCAGTTTAATATGGAGAGGCACTGAAATGTAGACCTTCGTTTATGTGCTTTTGACCTACACTGTACATGATGAGAACAGTTCGCTATTTAGGTTTGTAAAATGGACTTACTAACTTTAATGTTATCTAGTTTTAGCCAGAGATACCTTGCTGAAACGCAAGATGAAATTAACGTTCTGCTTGAGCAGCTGAAAATTGTAACTTAATGAGTGTATGACAACCAGAAAATGAAAGTTTTTGTCTTCATTGGGATTGAGGTTGAATGCTTAGGGACATTTTGCTCTGTTTTGTTTGGGTTTAGGAAATGTAATAAAATAAATTCTATTGCCCATCCTCTCAGGATACCTGGAATCAGTGTTACAAGTACCACAGGCACATCGTTCTTCCAATTTTTTTTAAACACCATCAAACCGATGCGAGCTTTGGATCTTCCAATGTTTCTCTATGGTGCTGAAACCTAAAGATGTCCGAGTTCTGCACCCCGTGCAACTGATACTCAACTGCCATTGGCTCATCTGCGTTCGAGGGGAGGGGCTTACCGATAGGTCAATTCAGTACTTGCTTGATGTTTTCTGTGCGCACACAAAGAGAGCTGCGTCTCAGAGCAGTGCAGTGTCAGTGAGCAGCACGGATGCTGGGTTGAGTTCTCTTTTGTGTCTTCTTGCACTTAAACAGAGAAACAAACATACTTTGTCAAAATACCTATCTTGTTGAATGCCCTCATAAACACAGTCGGTTTTAAATTAACATAAACAGTTGAGAAAGAAATTGGATGTGTGTCAGTATACAAATCAGTGCTTTAGGTCTTAAAGTGACAGCTTCATAATTAACCTCCTGCTGTCTGTATAATTAATGTTGATCGAACAACAAAAGAAAAACAGAAAATCACTCACTGCTCTTGACTGAATAACTTTAATTTACTTATATTTATGTTAAGCAAATGTGTTTGATCAGACTTTTTTAAGGAATGTTTTGAATTATAATTGTAAGCCCACTGTCAAATTTTCAATAGAGTGAGAAAAAATTACGAATATACGGCTATATATCATCAAGATGTTATATATTATGTATATTGATTTTCACATATTTCTAGTCAAAATGTCAGACTAAAATAGTAAATTTAAAAGTTATAATGTCTTGTTTCTCAAATAAAGTCATATACATTTATATTTTATACATTTAGTTTCCAATTTTTAATGGAAAAATTTATATAATATATCAATATGCAGCATGAATTCATCAGGTATTTTTCTTTTGAGCTCTATAGAGGAATCAGAAAGTCACAAAGGTTTTGTGTGTGTTCATAAAAGATTCATTTGATGATTGTTTTCAATATCAGTACTCGTTGACATTTTCTTCCAGGTCTTCTTGAAATGGGCCGCAAGAAGGAAGATGAGATGAGAAATCTTCAGGTCAGTGTGAAGGAGTTTGTATAAATATCACACTGCTAGATGCATACACACACTGGTCTCCATGTTTTGTGGGGACATTCCATATATGTAATGTTTTTTTTTACTGTACAAACTATATTTTCTAACCCTTCTTCTAAACCTACCTATTTTAGATTTTCAAAAAAAAAAAAACTTCATTCTGTATGATTTATAAGCTGTTTTCCTAATGGAGACCAAAAAATGTCTCCACAAGGTCAAAAAGTACTGGTATTGCTATCCTTGTGGCATGACATAATGTAGGGAATACCAGGTACACACACACACACACACAATCTCCTCTGTAGTTGGTGGTTTACTTCCATAACCTTCATGTAATCCTGCATGCACATCAGTTGTCCTGCATGTGCTAGCCATGTAATCACACCATCTTAACCCTGCTTGTCTGCATGCTTTCAAACCTCACCCACTGGGTTCTGGAACATCTGCTGTGCCACAGAGGCACCTGCTATTCTGCCTCTATTATGCATCAATCCCCTGGATAGGGCTCAGAAGAAACCAGCAGCATGTTGCCAGACAATAGGACAGCGTCAGTAATTACACTTGGCCCTGGAATTTTCCCAGGTGCTACTTTTGACTGGTGGATTAGAAACCTCTAGAACTCACTTGACCAGAGTTTCCTGTGTCCAGTCAGAGTCACCATTTTCTTTTTCTTTTTTTATTTTCTTTTTATTTTTTTCCCAGGACCGGATTGCTGATCTTGAAATGGTAGGCTATTTTTATTTTTTTTCCCCCACTATTTTGTGTGTGATTTTGTTGTGCTGTGTGAACATCTGCTGCATCTGAAGCACTGGACCCAAGTAATACATACCAATGATGAATCTGAGCCACAGACGCACCCCGCCACTGAGTTCAGTTTGAGTACTGCATAAGAGAATATACTGCCATGTGTCTTGCTACTACAGTACTGGAAAATATTGTGGCACCACCAGTATTTTAAGGTTTATGGATTTTGATGGAACCATAGCACTGGTATATTATAACGTACAACTATCTATATTTTACCGTCTGTCTAAATTTTATTGTGTAGGTTCTAAAAGATAATAATGAACTACACCTTAAGACCAACAGACATGGACTAAAAGACACAAAACAATTAATGCTGAGTCTCAAGAAAGTGGCTCTGATGAAACATTTAATTTACAAAGAATAAAAACCTAATACCTAAACTTACTAGAACTAAAATAGTATTCTTCTGGTGCCTTGAAAGCACTTCTGAAATGCAACTAATTTAGCTTTGTGAGGCTGATTCATAGATACCCTTTCTGCATTTTGGTCCAGAAAATTCTGTCTGCAAAGTTAAATTGCTGAAATGTTCCACACCTCAGTACACTATTTGCAAAAGCGTAACGATTTCTGTTAAATGTTTGAATTACAAATCATTACTTGGCTAAGAAATATGCAGCAAGTATTGACGCCTGTATTGACTCAGCAGTATTTATGCAGTTTGAAAAATAAGCTATCTGACGCCTACCACATCAATCACCATTATGTGTTACGGCTGGCTGACGAACATTTAATTAGCTCCTGAAAAGCTTCAGCCTTTACTCACAGCTCAGTCTATTTACATCATTATTGCTTGGCACCACAACACTGTGGTGTCAGGAATTGACCTTTGCCTCTTCTGGGAGATGCACTCATTCAGATGACTCGCAGCAATAGGGTAGAGCTACTGTAAGTTTTTAAATATTAAAGACAGAATAATTCCACCATTATGTCATTTTCTAGAGCACCAGGCTGGCCTTGGATCATCTGGAATCAGTTCCTGAGAAACTCAGTTTGCTGGAAAACTTCAAGGATCTCGAGGTTGGATCATAAGTGATGTTTTGGTTAAAGTCCGCATGAAATCAAAATTGACTTTATTTACGTTATTAGTGCACATTGCTAGTCTTGATGTGAACAATTAATCCTTGCAAGTTAATCCGCTGGAAAAATTTGTCTTGGTAATCTTTAATCAAACTCTGAACATTTGCTTCCGCTCTGGAATGGCATTCCTTCTCTGATGATGTCAGTTTGACGGCTTGGACATAATATCCTTAAACACACCCCTCCAACCGTTAGGTTGCTAAATAAAACCCCGCCCTTTACTCAATATTCTGTTTCAGCTGGAAATACGTCACTTCACTGAAATAAAGTCGGCAGCAACTTCCGGTTCATGCGGACTTTAAGATTTGACTTCTCTCTAAAGTAGATATCATGATTGGCTTATGTGGTTTCAGGAGTCACAGAAGCAGAGAGAAATGGTGGAGCAACGTTATGCCAAATATAAGGAGATAGCTGGTAACCTCCAACATCAGCTTGAGGAATCTAAGAAGAGGATTCAGGAATACAGGGTATGAATGCTTGAGTGGCGAGGTCCACAGTCCAGGTCAATTTTCTTACTGTGTAAGGTTAGATCTTAACTCGAATCTTATAGACTGATCTCTTGCTGTTAATTTTAGGATGAGAAGTTGGATGCAGCCTATCAGAGTCTCCAGTTTCCTAGTCTGACATCATCTCTGCTCAGTCAGAGCAATATCCTGACCGATACCACTTCGTCTACCCACACCTGTGAGTACGGAAGTTGCAATTAAAAGTTGTTGAAATCATGTTCTGAGATTGTTGGGCAAAAAAATTGAATCACCATTTTGAATAGTCAAGTCAATTCATCACCTTTAATTACATAGGGCTTTTAACAATACAGATTGTGTCAAAGCACTTAACAGTATCAAATTGGAGGATAGAGTGTCAGTAATATATAATGATAAGATTAAACACTCAATTTTCAGTTAAAGACATTTCATTATTGAATTCAGAGATGTCATTGTCTAGCTCAGTTTAGTTTAAATAGTATCTGTGCAATCAAATCGACGATAATCGCTAGAAATTAAGTGTCCCCAACTGAGCAAGCCAGAGGCGACAGCGGCAAGGAACCAAAACTCCCTCTGTGACAGAATGGAGAAAAAAACCTTGGGAGAAACCATGCTCAGTCGGGGGGCCAGTTCTCCTCTGGCCAGACGAAACCCGCAGTTCAATTCAAACCGCAGCCATGTCAGATTGTGTAAAGGGCTTACCTGATTCCTGTGGTCTTGTCCCGATGGGACATTTTAATTTATAATTTAATGTATTTGTTATATTTGTGTTTTATTCATTATTTGAAGTTTTTCATTTATATGATTTATTCATTTGCTATAATTGTAATGTATAGTTTAATGCATTTATTGTTTCTCGGTCTATTTTTAAATTTATAAAAAAAAAATATTTTTTATTATAATTTAAATTTATAGTTTAATTCATTTAATATATTTCTTTTGTACATATATATATATATATATATATATATATATATAAAATACTTTTTATATTATATTATTATTTTAGAATGTATTTACTCATTTTTCATATTTGTGTATTATTATGTTTTAATTAAAATTTTAAATGTATAAATGTATTACATATCTATTTTTATATTGTTGCAATTTCTAACAATAATAGTATTATGTAGTTTGGTATTTTATTATATTTTTTGTTATTTTGTTGTATTTTTAGTTTTATTGTATTTTTAGTCGAGGTCTTCACTGGGATATGTCTCTGGGGCTCATCTAGGTGTCCTGGTCTCCGCTGACGATCAGGGTTGTAGACATCATCTCTTGGTGCTGATCCACCATCTGATCTGATACGGACTGAGAAACAGAATAAGAAAGAAACAGACAAATATTAGCATAGATGCCATTCTTCTTACGATGTAACGAGTACATCGTGTGTTATGGGGAGTGTTCCCAGTTCCGGTTGATTTAATTAATGCAGCCTAACAATCCTTTAACGGATTTGAATAATAGAAGCGTATTAGTATGTTATATGTAAGCCAGGTTAAAGAGATGTGTCTTTAATCTAGATTTAAACTGACAGAGTGTGTCTGACTCCCGAACAGTGTTAGGTAGATTGTTCCAGAGTTTGGGTGCTATATAGGAAAAGGATCTGCCGCCCGCAGTCGATTTTGATATTCTTGGTATTATCAAACGGCCAGAGTTTTGAGAACACAGCGGACGTGGAGTACTATAATGCGATAAGAGCTTGCTCAATTACTGAGGAGCTAAGCCATTCAGGGCTTTATAAGTAATTAACAAGATTTTAAAATCTATCCGATGTTTGATAGGGAGCCAGTGCAGGGTTGACAGAACCGGGCTAATATGGTCATACTTCCTGGTTCTAGTAAGGACTCTAGCTGCTGCATTTTGGACCAACTGTAGTTTGTTGATCAAGCGTGCAGAACAACCACCCAATAAAGCATTACAATAGTCTAACCTTGAGGTCATAAACGCATGAATCAGCATTTCTGCATTTGATGTTGAGAGTATAGGTCACAATTTAGATATGTTTTTGAGATGGAAAAATGCAGTTTTACAGATGCTAGAAACATGGCTTTCAAATGAAAGATTGCTATCAAACAGCACACCTAGGTTCCTAACTGATGAAGAAGAATTGACAGAGCAGCCGTCAAGTGTTAGATAGTGTTCTAGGTTATTACATGTGGGGTTTTTAGGTCCGATAATTAACACCTTTTTTTTTTTTTTTTCAGAATTTAGCAGTATGAAATTACTCGTCATCCAGTTTTTTATATCGACTATGCATTCCATTAGTTTCTCAATTTGGTGTGTTTCATCGGGCCGCGAAGAAATATAGAGCTGAGTATCATCAGCATAACAGTGAAAGCTAACACCATGTCTCCTGATAATATCTCCCAAGGGTAACATGTAAAGCGTGAACAGTAATGGCCCTAGTACTGAGCCTTGAGGTACTCCATACTGCACTTGTGATCGATATGATACCTCTTCATTCACTGCTACGAACTGATGGCGGTCAGATAAGTACGATTTGAACCATGCTAAGGCACTTCCACTAATGCCAACAAAGTTTTCTAGTCTATTCAAAAGAATGTTGTGGTCGATAGTGTCGAATGCAGCGCTAAGATCCAGTAGAACTAATAAAGAGATACAACCATGATCAGATGATAGAAGCAGGTCATTTGTAACTCTAATGAGAGCAGTCTCAGTGCTATGATAGTCTAAATCCTGACTGCAATTCCTCACAGATACCATTTTTTCTCTAAGAAGGAATATAATTGTGAGGATACTCCCTTTTCTAGTATCTTTGACAGAAAAGGGAGATTTGAGATCGGTCTGTAATTAACTAGATATTTGGGGTCAAGTTGTGTTTTTTTAATGAGAGGCTTAATAACAGCCAATTTGAAGGTTTTGGGGACATATCCTAATGACAATGATGAATTAATAATAGCCAAAAGAGGATCTATGACTTCTGGAAGCAGCTCTTTTAGTAGTTTAGATGGAATAGGGTAGGGCTGTAGCTATCGAATATTTTAGTAATCGAGTATTCTACCGAAAATTCCATCGATTAATCGAGTAATTGGATAAGAAGTACTTTTTCTTTTTTCTTCAAATTACTGTAAAAAAAAAGTTAAACATAGTACAACCTAAAACTTGACATAAATCAAAATAATAGTAATAAAAAAATAATAATAAAACCTAAACATTGTGCAACTTAACTTTCAAGTTTCAGCCTAACTACAGCTCAGGCATGACATAAGCCTTTACTGTCTTCTTAGAAGGCTTTGTGGCTTTTGTAAGAGGCAAAAATTAGTGGACAGGAAGCTAACGTGGAACAAAAACAAGAGTCTATACACAATATTTATTAACACATTTTTCAGCAACATGAACTTTGTTATGTGGAGAATAAACCCTCTTAAATGTCTCTCTGCATACTGATGTGTGTGTGTGTAATCCTTTAAAGGAGCATGTGGTTGCAAACACAGTGCTCTTTATGTAGTTACAGGAAATGGTAGGGATGCACCAAAATGAAAATTCTGGGCCGAAACCGAGAATTCTGGATATGCTTGGTTGAAAACCGAAACTGAAAATGCTTTGTAATAATTATTTATTTTATTAAATAATATAAAGTAATTTTGTAAGACTTTTTTTTTTAAATTTAACTCAATTTTAATGACACAGAATTTAAAAAACACAAGCCAATAAAATAACCACACTTTTATTTAAAGAAAATTGGACAGAAAATGCACTCTAAAAAATCCTGGGTTATTTTTTTTAACCCAAATGCTGGGTTGAGCCTTTTGGGTCATTTTTTGGGTTATTTTTTCAGTGTTTGGGTAGTTTTTGTGTAACCCAGCCCCTGGGTCAAATGTAACAACCCAGTGTTTGGGTAGTTTTTTAGTTTTACCCAGCTCCTGGGTCAGACATGATAACCCAATGTTTGGGTAGGTTTTGTTTTACTCAGATCCTGGGTCAGATGTAACCCAGTGGTTGAGTTATTTATTGGGAGGATTCTGCGTCGTCTTCTGGAGAGAGCAGTTCTAAGCGCCATCGAATTGATGCATTTCTTCGGTAAATACAGGTTTGTGTACCTTTTATTTTATATATAAAATCGTTACTCTGCTGTATATCGTTCAGTTTCATGCAGAGCAACATATAGTACGAATTGCCGTGAGATCGGGCTGGTCTTAACGCGTGATGGAAAAGCCTGATTCTCTGCATAAAATAAACAATTTTATTCATAAAGATTCAGAATACAAATACTTTGGATGTTAAAGTATTTCCTCAGAGCTGTTTACTGTTTGTTTTTGAGCAGGTTATGAAGGCAGTCGCACTTTATTTCGGCTATGAGTGAAACGCAAGGCGGCGGTCTCAGCCGTGATCAGTTCCCCACTGAACACAACTCCAGCTCGGGCACGAGAGCCAGCGCCGTTACGGTGGAAACGGAATAACAGAGACTGGACGATTACACGTGAATTACTTCTGTTTAATGTTTAATGATTAATGTTTACTTTTAATGTTCGTTAAACGAGTTTAACAAGGCAATATGTATACATAAAAACGATAAACAATGCTGTAAATGATAAATAAAAGAAAATAAAGGTTATCATGCAAACCAGTGGTTGTGTGGGTTGTTGGGTTAAAATTGGGTTGTTTTTAACCCAGTGTTTTTTAGAGTGTATATTAATATTAAATATCAATGTATTATTTTTATTCAGTTCTATGCAACAGAATCAGACATAACTAATAATAACATAATTATCCAAATAATGTATAGTCCTGTAAACAGGGTTTTTCCTTTCTCAAAATGCGACGGAGGTGGTACCATCCTGATCATGTGCACACAATGTACCCACCCTTCAAGTGGCTGAAACAAACACTTTTTACACGCAACATATTTTAGGTGTTATAATAATTATAGCTATGATTAAAGAAAATGACAATTATACAGTTATCTTTTATTTTCTCTCACCTAATGTTTTATTGTTCTTTATTCTTAAAAATAGCCTTATGAAATGTTTTCTTTTTCTGTTGTGTATCTGGAATAAATGAAGGAATAAAACATTAATTTCATTTATCTTTAAATGATTGAAAATTAAACTTTTTTGCAAACAAAGGGAATTTATTATTAAAATTAAAACATGGAAGAAATGTTGTGTGATCATTCCTTAAAAAATAAAGTTTTCATAATTTTAGTAGTATGTACATTCTGCTGAACAAATATATTTCTGCTGCAATGTCTTCATATTAAACCGGACTTTTATTTTGACGGGTTGCCGTGAATACCTTTAAATTTCTGTGTGTATATGATATGACGCTGGTTTTACACAAATGAAACGGTGAAAAACGCTCATGAAGTGACTCTCAGAGCAGTTTTGGAGATGTTGTCCGTGTGTTTATGTCCTCATTGAGACGCCAGACGCTGAAATCACCGCGAGCGTGTGTGTGTGGTAAAGGAAAACGCGCGTCTCTGCCATTCACTCATACAGAGATATGATCGCGTAATATGAGTTAATGCTCATCAGATCGCGCAAATCAGTGGGAAATGAATAGAAATTATGATTCTGTGTAAAGAAACATAAAGTAAACGTATAAAAATATAAAAACCCTGGCAAGGCTATCATTATCAGCGCATGTGAGCAGAGCATAGCGGGGAGCAGATCGGTGAAGGACATTTGACCAGCGTTGTCCAGTACAGCTGTACTACAGCATGCCACAGCACAGTAACGCTACTGCAAACAGGAACAAGTATACTACATAGAAATTTATTGTCGGCGCGTTATTTGAGCGGTCTTAGCTTTTCCGGTGAGCATGAGTGGTAACTGAGCAGAATGCGCACTGATAGAGCGGAATACTGAACGGAGCGTCACGCGGCGCAGTGATGAGAGTGAAACCTGAACACTGCTGGGCGGCGCTGCGCGGCATGTATTTTTGGCGGCCGAAAATTCAGTGCATCCCTAATAAATGGACTAAACGATTCTTCGAAGCACATAATTTGCCTCGATGATTTTTTGTGTTCGAATTACTCGAGTTCCTCGAGGAATCGTTTCAGCCCTAGAATAGGGTCTAACATACATGTTGTTGGTTTAGATGATTTAAAAAGTTTATAGAATTCTTCCTCTCCTATAGAGAATGAGTGGAATTGTTCCTCAGGGGATCTATGGTGCACTGTCTGCTGCGATACTGTGGCTGGTGGCTGCATGGTTACAATTTTATCTCTGATAGTATCGATCTTGGAAGTAAAGTAGTTCATAAAGTTATTACTGCTGTGTTCTTGGGAAATGCCAACACCTGTTGATGCTTTATTTTTCGTTAATTTAGTCACTGTATTGAATAAATACAGGGGGTTATGTTTGTTTTCTTCTAGAAGAGATGAAAAGTAATCAGATCTAGTTTTTAATGCTTTTCTGTAGGATAGGGTACTTTCCCGCCAAGCTATAAATTAATATGATGTAAATAATTATAATTTCTCATTTTGGTCTAATAAATTGAAACACATTAATAGTGGCATTAATCTTCTCCCTCATAAACTGAAAATGACATACCTGAAATTAGTGTTGTGACAGTACCAAAATTTCAGAAGTTGGCAGTATAATAGCAATAAAATTTTACAGTTCTAAATTTCGATACCATAGCAAAACTATTGTGTTTTATTTTAATAGTTATTTTAACTATTTGAAAATAAAAATATCAAATTAAAGGGGACCTAACACACACAGATCAGAATCAGAATGAGCTTTTATTGCCAGGTATCTTTACACATACGAGGAATTTGTTTTCGTGACAGAAGCTTCCAGAGTACAACAGAATGACAGTGACAGAACAAAAAAACACAGATAAGAATTAAAAAGAAAAAAAATAGAACAAGTAAATAAGGAATAAAAATATATAAATTAACAATTGTATGTACAGATATATAACAAAAGACAGTTGTATGTACAGGAATATTATGTGCAAATTGAAATGTAGACTAAGTATGTGTGTTAGATAAATAAGTGTATAAATAGTGTGTGTTCCACAATTATTGTCAAGTGTTCATGAGATGGAGGGAAGAAACTGTTCCTGTGCCTGGCCATTCTGGTGCTCAAAGCTCTGTAGCGTCGACCAGACGGCAACAGTTCAAAGAGGGAGTGTGCTGGATGTGAGGGGTCCAGAGTGATTTTGCCAGCCCTTTTGCTCACTCTGGATAAGTACAGCTCTTGGAGACTGGGGAGTATTGTACCAATGATTCGCTCAGCAGTCCGGACTACCCTCTGTAGTTTTCTGAGGTCAGATTTTTGTAGCTGAGCTGAACCAGACAGTTATTGAAGTGCAGAGGATGGATTCAATGATGGCGGAGTAGAACTGTTTCAGCAGCTCCTGTGGCAGGTTGAACTTCCTCAGCTGGCAAAGGAAGTACAACCTCTGCTGGGCCTTTTTAACAATGGAGTTGATGTGAGTGTCCCACTTCAGGTCCTGAGAGATGATGGTGCCCAGGAACCTGAATGTCTCCACTGCAGTCACAGTGCTGTTCATGATGGTGAGTGGGGGGACCGCAGGGGGGTTTCTCCTGAAGTCCACGGTCATCTCCTCTGTTTTGAGCGTGTTGAGCTCCAGGTTGTTAAGACTGCACCAGACAGCCAGCTCCTTATCCTCCTGTCTGTAAGCAGACTCGTCACCGTCCTGGATGAGGCCGATCAGTGTGGTGTCGTCTGCAAACTTCAGGAGCTTGACAGAGGGGTCTTTAGATGTGCAGTCGTTAGTGTACAGGGAGAAGAGCAGTGGGGAGAGAACAGTCCTGAGGAGCTCCAGTGCTGATCGTACGGGTGCTGGATGTGTATTTTCCCAGCCTCACTAGCTGCTGCCTGTCTGTCAGGAAGCTGTTGATCCACTGACAGACGGAGGTGGGCACGGAGAGCTGAGTTAGTTTGGGCAGGAGGAGGTTTGGAATGATAGTGTTAAAGGCCGAGCTGAAGTCCACAAACAGGATCCTCACATAAGCCCCTGATCTGTCTAGATGTTGCAGAACATAATGCAGTCCCATGTTGACTTTATCGTCCACAGACCTGTTTGCTCTGTAGGCAAACTGAAGAGGATCCAGTAAGGGTCCAGTAATGTCCTTCAGGTGGGCCAGCACCAGTTTTTCAAAAGACTTCATTACCACAGATGTTAGAGCCACAGGCCTGTAGTCATTTAGTCCTGAAATTTTGGATTTCTTTGGGATGGGGCTGATGGTGGTGCATTTGAAGCATGAAGGGACTTCGCACAGCTCCAGAGATCTGTTGAAGATCTTTGTGAAGATGGGGGCCAGCTGGTCAGCACAGGATTTCAGACAGACTGGTGTAACACAATCTGGGCCTGGTGCTTTTTTCCTTTTCTGCTTCCGGAAGACCTGGCGCACCTCATCTTCTCTGATCTGAATTGCAGGTGTGGGGGAGAGAGGGGTTGCTGGAGGTGTTAATGGTTGTGTGGAGAGGTGTTCAGGGCGGGTGTGTGGTGTTTTTTCAAACCTGCAGTAGAACTCATTCAGAACTCATGCTGAGTCGCTGGAAGAGAATTGAATCCTAATTTTTTCAGAATAATTCCTCTTTGCCCCTCTGATCTCCTTTTCCAGTGTGTATTTGGCCTGTTTATACCATACTTTTTCCCCCTTCCTGTAAGCAGGTCTGACAGAGCTGTTTGAGTTTTGCAGTGAACCACGGTTTGTCATTGTTGTAGGTTAAATGTATCCCATATCTTCACAGAAACTGATATAGGATGTTACAGTCTCTGTGAGCTCGTCCAGATCGGTGGCAGCAGCTTCAAAAACAGTCCAATCAGTGAGGTGGAAACAGGCTTGTGAATCCCGCTCTGCTTCACCCAATCTCATGTTAATCTTGAGTACCTATAGAGTAGTACTGCATCCTTCATATCTCAAAAAAGTCTTTAGTTTTATCATATTTATAAAAGAAAGATAGAGCTTTACGATTCTCTCCGGAAAAAGCCGAGCTCCTGGAGGCGTGCCGTGTGGGCGGAGCTAAAGAGTGACGAGCACTTGCGCCGATCGCCAACAAAACAGAGACATTTGATGCCGTTTCACTTACCATCTGTAGTTCTAAATCATAACCGGAATCTTTTATAGCTGGGACCGCTCCATCTTTCAGTATCAAATGATGTGCAAATCCAGCGTCGAACTGGGCCTTGTTTATAAAACGTTCGTCAACAAACACACTTGTTGAAACTCCATTGCTACCCCGAAAAACAAACTGCATCCACTGTTCACGTAACGATGGGTTCTTTCGGGAAGCTGAACAAGGTTATCTTTCCCTCACAACCAAAAACACATTTCTTCAGAGACATTCTTCCTGAGCGAGTCCTGTGCAGCAGCGCAGCCGAATGAAGCGCGTTGATGGATTTCTACAGCCACTGTGCAGGTTTCTCTTTGTGAGGTTTGGTTAGCAGTGACTGAAATGCAGCTTTACACATAACTGCCAGTCTGCATGGAGAGGAACTTCAGACTCCAGTAGCTTCAAACACCTGTTTGCTGCTCAGCAGTGGCTTTTTTACAGCTGGTATTACAATACAGTTCATTTGTTTGACAGAAACTTTCCTTAATAAATCTTTATCTGACCAAGATCTTCTGTGCTCTAAGTCACTCACAAATCTTTTGACAGTTCAATAATTTCTATTTGCTTTTCGCAAAATATTGTGTTTTGATACCTTTTGCAAGACATTGCAAACTTACTTTGCATACTCATACTTTTCATCTTCAGAAAGATCTTTCTTTCTCACCATATTTCATGAGAACTGTGACTTGCTTAATAATGTGGAACAACCTCTTTAAGTAGGGTTTCCATTTACCTAAGAAGAACTGGCAAACTATTGCACAAACCTGGCTGAGATTGATACCAGTTAACTAAAAAGATGTGAAAAACAACACAAACAAAAACAAAAGATTTTTTTTTAATTAAACAGTGGTTTACTGATGAAGTTGGCCTTTCTTTTAATAAATTCAGTTACAATTACAATTCTCCTAGCGATAAAATTCTACCTCAGCTTCTGCTCTAAACTATAGGGAGCCCTTTTACATTAATATAAGGTTATAATTAACAACAGAGCCCAAACGTAAATTCAATTAGTTTTTATTTTTAAATATAATCAACAACATCAAAAAAAAAAAAGTATGCAAACATGTAAATTGCACATATTGCAGTTTTTAAATTAAAAATATTTAAATTAAATTATAAGTTTCTATTTGTTGTTGAAATATAAGCATTTGCACAGTAGCGGTCATAACTTGTTTCATAACAGATTTATTTAAACATACATTAAATAAGACATCACTTACAGGTAAAGTAAAATATGAGTATTTAATTTAATATTTCGCGAAATGCTCTTCTCTGCACTTCATTTAGCTAGCAAACTAATGAGCTGTAGACACTGTTATATTGTCATCTTTCTGCGGTTGAAACATTGATTGAGGAGGCATGAGATGTTCATTCATGTTTATTTCGCTGTTTGAACTGAGGCGTAAATACATCGATCAGTCATGTCATGTCAAAGACCATGAAAACAGCATTTATTGTTTGAATTTCCTGAAAAAAAATGACATAATTTGAGAGAAATATTAATGTATCTCAGTCTATATTGAGAAATATATAATATCAATATATATATTAAGAAATATGCTTTGTTCCTTTTCGACAAAAGTGTGTGTGTGTGTACTTTGCTATGTGTTTTATAAGAGTATGGCTGTATTCTGAGTACTAATGAAATATACGAATGTATATAAACAGCAACAATTTTTCTTTACATATCTCTTTCTATCTCTGCACTTACATTTTTTTTTTTTTCCTGTTCTGTTTAAAGCACCACAGAAGCCACTTGCCAGTCCAGATTTGGAATCCAGTCTGACCCAAGAGCACTTTCCTACCTTCAACAGAGTAAACTCTAAACACACAAGCATGTAGCATACAGCTGAAACTTTTGTCTGTAAAGATAAACTCATGATAAATACTCATGACTACCTCTGATTCCCACCAGATCCTTATGCTTGGACTGATTAGATCACTATAACATATATTAATCTATATATTTTGAAAACATGTCTAATTTTGAATATTTACTGTTATCATTTCACCTGAACTTCTTAACATCAAGCAATAGTTAACATTCTGTATGTAAACTTTTTTTTTTTTTTACTATTTACATTTTTTTTATACATCAATGTAATGAAATGTGACTGACTGTTCTACATTACAGTGCCTTTTGTAACATTTTTGTTTTTTATACCGTTTATGTAATGAATGATTTTAACTTCTAAAGAAAAACAACTAAAGGGCTCAAGTCTGGAACTGCAAAATGAATGTATGAGGCTCCCACCTGAATGTAAAACCAATTAAAACATGGTCACTGTACAGCTACAAAACTCTTGTAATCTTTGGTCTCAAGATGCGACATTGGATGCACATGACATATTCTGCTGTCATATACAGTGCAGATACACCATTTACAGAATGAAACACAAAAGGACATTGTTTCCTTAATTTTAATGCAGGTAGTAGTTAACAACTTTACTGGTAAAATAAGTAGAAGGGTAACCTTGAAGTACTGATATGATTTAGATAAAAAAGGAAACAAAGTAAGTTAAATACAAAACTAAATGAAAACCTATTGAACTGTTAAGAAGAGCATAACATTTTTAGCCACATGATGGATTCAAATGACTCAGATCATTTAATTTATTTATTTTTTTAAATTTTAACTTTTTTTTTTCTCTCCATTTTGCTGTCAGTTGGATTATTAAAGGATTATTAGGCTGCATATAAACTAATGTCAGCCAGGCAAGTGCTACTTAAGTACCCACATCCCTCTGCTGTGAATGACATTGGATGCTGGTTGAAAACAAGGTTTAGTCAAATACATTCAGTGACATACAGTTGAGTCATATTCAAAACACTAAAACATGAATGATATAACAGCCTTTCACTGTGACTTCACATTTTCTCACTGTATTTAGTCATTTCAGTTGTCTTTTTTGGCTCACTCAGCTGGGACTATTCTGGAGACATCAGTCTAATTTTCTTTAATACACCAACACGCATACTCAAAGACTCAGGCAAATGAACTGTCCATATTCTGCTGCAACAGTTGTACTGAAACCTTATTTTAAAAAATGTCCATTATTGTTCATAAAAAGTAGTTGGATTGACTGTACTGTACCGAGTATTTTAGCCTGTCGTAGAGAAGCTGATGCTGGTGGGTGGATACGTTATTACAGTGGGCTCCTGCTGTGATAACACATTTCCGTCACCCAAGCCGAAATCAACAGGGACTGATTTCAGTGCCAGTTTTCAGCTGCAATGCTCGCAGCTTCATTGGGATTCAATCAAACTACAGAATGCAAAACCGCAGCCTCCCGGACAAAATAGATCACTGTCAGTACTAGAGCCGTGCCACGACAAGTCCTTGAATCGCTAGATTTTTCTCCATCTTCTCCACATCCTTTTCACTCTATCATGGTTCATGAGAACAAAAGCCATTATGCCCAGATGCAAATTTAGTTTATATTTTTATGACAGTCAACTGTCTGCATTAACATTCAGACGAATCTGGAATTTAAAATATTGGGGGAAAAGAACGGTTCTGATGTAAAATGAAGAAGAATAATGTAGGATTCTGCACTACTAACTCATTAATAAAATAAGTAAATTTGTGACATGGAATGTGAAATCCTTTGAACAAAAGTTCAAGGTACTCTTGGGAAAATGTTTAAACAATTAAAGCAAAAGGGAGGCATTACACACTACTGAAAGTTGTCAATTTTGTTTTGCTGATATGGATCGAGTTGGAATGGATTTTGTCTTGTAAATTACAAAACTGCACAATAAAATCTTTGACTTTTATTTGTAGAAATTAAATTTGCCTTTTCTGTTTCTGAGGATGTCATTCCTGTTTTACTAATTTTCATGCTGTGTTTGAATCAGTGCAGTAGGTGCAGTGTGACACGCAGCTGTAAAGGGGTGCTGACACTAAAGTGAAGTGACGTGTGGCCAAGTATGGTGACCCATACTCGGAATTTGTGCTCTGCATTTAACCGATCCAAGTGCGCGCGCGCGCACACACACTGTAGTGAACACACACCCAGAGCAGTGGGCAGCCATATCGCTGCGGTGCTCGGGGAGTAGTTGAGGGTTCAGTGCCTTGCTCAAGGGTCTCACTTCAGTCGTGGTATTGCGGGTGGAAGACACTGCAATACAGAGCTAAGAAATATAAAGTCATTTGAAAATTTATGGCAGATTGTGGATGTACTTTTCACAAGGCTCCGTACAGTATTAAAAAAAAATCATATCAGACAAAGCATAAAATTTCGTTCACTCAAAACTTAAAAATCTGTCATTTACTCACCTTCATATTGTTCTAAACCTGGCTTTCTTGTTTAGTGTAAGAAAATGCTATCGAGCAGAATGTCAAGCTGCTCTTTTCCTTAGAAAGTACAATAACCACAGCCATTTCTGCTTTTATCCACTTTTATTGTATGGAAAAAATAAAATAATCTGCTAAATATCCCATTTTGTGTTCTACACAAGGAAGAAAGCCATACAAGTTTGGAACAGCATCAGAGTGAGCAAACGATTATAAAATTTTTAATTTTTGAGTGAAATATCTGTTCAGATTAATCTGTATACAAAAATTAAAAAAAAAAATGTAAAAATACAGTGGTTGTCCTGAGAAGGGGTGGTAAATATCCCTGTTCATAGGGGGTGTCAACCTTTTCAAAGCCACTAGGTCATCTAGCTCCATATTTCAGCTGCTATATTCGATTAGCTCGTTCCAAGAAAACGCTTGTTTGAACATGCTGGAAAAGGAACAGTGGCCAGTGGTGTTTAACAACTGCCAGTTTAAAAGTGAGAAAACATAGAAAGAGTACAATTTTGAGACAAAAACCTTGAACAATGAAGCTTTGTTCTGTCATTTTTTATTCTAAATTATATTCGTTGTCTGTGAGACCATGGCATTTTTTTTGTGTGCAGTTCTCAATGCTTTTGAATTATTTGCCAAAATGCTGAGGGATTAAAGGAATATCAGAGACTCCAGGGGACTGTAAGGGTATACAAAAAGATATATAAAAAAATTAGAGAGAGAAGTTTTTTTTGACCACAAAATTACAACTAATTGTTTTATTAATTAATTTAATATTCTTGCTATTGCTATTAAAAAGTTTGAAAATCCCCGGTCTATAGGACTCATAGCATGGGTCTTTTTTACAACACACAATTCAGATACACAAAGAAAGAAAAAAGGGAAAGGAAATGAAAAATTGACAAAAATGCCATTCATATGCTTTCATGGCACTTGAAATATACAGTATAGTGCACCAGCCAAATGAACTTTTATGTTTTGATAGTGCTTTGTCTTTTTTAAGCTCAACAGCAATGATAGGGAAAATATCTATGTATATGAAGATTCTTACATTTTTTTATTCCATAAAAAATAACACATTTGAAATGCACGTTTGAAACGACATGAGGGGGCGATTAAATAATATCAGAATTTTAATTCTGGGGTGAACTATTTCTTTAGTTAAACTCATCAGTCTGAGATGTCATTGCTTAAGCGCTCATAATTGCAGCTTTCCCCAATTTTGGCCAGCGCTTGTGAAGCGGACGTTTATTAGTGGCGATGAGAGCTCATCAAATGCTCCATTTGGGCTCCAGCTGCAGTATGATGAGGAAAGATGATTGCATGCTCTCATTTCATTCATCAACATTAGCCACAACACTGATCAGATATAACTCAGTTCACATGATGCACCGGCCATGTATCATTTAATAATGCAGAGGGACTGTCAAATAAATCAGGAGATAATGAAAGAAGAATATAATTGCTCAGTGTTACCTTTCCACTTGGGAAGTGTTAGATTCTAAATGACAGTGTGATCATTAATCTGTTTTTCAATGTCAGTTACACTTAGAATAGACTTTGAATTCTATTATAGACATTGATTGTATTATTGATTATTGGTCTAACCAATGGTGTGCCATTGGCAATAGTCACAGTTACTTAATTGCTTCAGTCTGTTCCTGTCTGTTGTGCTCCTGAGAGGTTTGCGATTGTAGCTCCGCTTTTTTATTGAATCTTTACCTAACTCTCTGTTGTTTAAAGTGATAATATATAAATTAATTCCCACTGGTATTATTTCTGGTATTATCTATCAAACTAATCTAACTAATTTGATCGTTCGCTTTTAAAACCGCGAGTGCAGCGCCTTACTGTGAGTTCACACCGCCGGCGCCGAAGTCGCTCTGGCCGCCCTGCCAACAACGTTGTAGAAAGATTCGTGGATGCTCTGATGCTCTGGCGTAGATCGAATGCTTATCTTGTAATTAAAGGGGCCGCAAAGCAAACAAGCATGTTGATCTTGTGCAGACTGACCACTCATGAAATATTTTAAATGTGAAAGTAAAAAATTGATCGATGGAAATAACTTTATTGTAGTTACATGTTTGCTAACGAAATAAACCAATTAAAAGCCATTTGTGTTGTGTAGCTTTTGTGTTCATGGTTAAGTGCTAGTCTAATTTCAACATTATAGGAGACATTTACTAGCCTTGGTCTTTAATTAACATTAACATTAACATTAATTTGTGTGGACGAAGTATTAAGATCCTTTACTTAATAATGTATAAAGCACTAATACCACACTGTAAAAATACCCTGATGCAACTAAAAGTCCTGCATTGAAAATGTTACTTAAGTATAATCAGGTATAAACATTAATTAATGTAAGTATAATCAAGAAAATTGATTTAAAGGTTTAAAAGTGAACTGGGACTATTATACTATTATACCATTAGACCAGTTATAGAACACTTTTGTTTTTCCTTGTAGAAAAAAAATAAAATAAAATAAAAATAGGCAGTGACTGCTTTCATTTTAAAATATGTGACATACACCTCTGGTCTCCATCAGATGTAAAAAAATAAATAAATAAATAAATAAATAAATAAAAATAGTCACAGCTCTCTACAACACGTGTTTTTGTTTAATCCAATATGTGTCGATATGTCAGAAATGTTCTGCAGCAGAAACACTGTTTAGCATGCTCTGGCGCTGAGATTAGCATGAAATTCCCGCTTATTTTCAGAAAATATATAAGGTTAATGCACATCAGCAACTCACCAGGAACACACATATTTTTTTTAATTATTTTTTTATGTCCCTGTACGCAGGGACAAGTCGTAGATTACTGGGACAAGTCGTAGATTACCCCAAACAGGGACAAGTCGTAGATTACTGGGAAACCCGCCACAGCAATAATCAGCCTCTGCTCCATTTTGCTTGGGAACTAATGTGGTCGGAACCAAAGTTTACAGGCCTGCGTTCTCTGGACTCCTCTCAAACGGTGGACTTCTACATTCCGATTGGTTGCCGCCCAACCGTGTCATAGCTCATTACCATAAAGTTGACCTGATTTCAACTCTCCTCGGCGCTCTCAGCTGCCAAGACGCGCCACGCCGCTCTCGCTGCTGCTCGCCGCTGCTCGCCGCCGGCTCACATTGAAAATGAATGACCTCCAGCCACTTTGACGCTCTTGACGCGTTCGGTGTGAACACACAGTTAGCCGGTTAGCTTGTTACTCGTGGTTCCATTCTCGTTTCTATTCGCGCCTATTATTGTTTTCTTTTTTCTCGCTCCGTTTTCATTTCTCTCTCGCTCCGTTTTTCACAAGTTCATCAAACAACAGTGGTAAGTGGTAAGTTAAGTTGGTATCATTCATCAATCACGGTGAGTAATGGCTTCTTCTCCTGCTATTGTTGTTTGCACCGCTTGCCACATGTACAGTTTATCTATCTCGGTCAGCAGCGAGGGATTCACATGTGATAAATGCAGGGAAATAGTTAGGCTGACAGAGAAGATTTTAGAACTAGAGACACGCATCCAAACTTTAGGATAGTAAGAATGTGAGGGCTGTAGATACTGCTTTGGATGCGACTAGCTCAGGGACTCCTGTACATTGTTCGGTTCCGGTATTAGAGCCCGTGCAGCAGGGCAACTGGGTGACTGTAAGGCAGCCTAGTCGCAGGTCAAAACACCGCTCTTCTGTTCCGATCAGAACATCAAACAGGTTCTCCCCACTCAGTGACGCACCCACTGAGAAACCTGATGAAAGTGCTCTAGTTATTGGCGATTCTATTGTACGGAACGTGAAAATAGAGACACCAGCCACCATAGTCCAATGTTTACCGGGTGCCAGAGCGCCTGACATCTTGGCAAAATTAAAAGTGCTGGCTAATGCTAAATGTAAATTCAGTAAGATTATCCACGTCGGCGCTAATGATATTCGACTTCGCCAGTCGGAAATCACTAAAAATAATAATAGAGGTGAACTTGCAAGTATGATGTCAGACACTGTAATATGCTCTGGCCCCCTCCTTGCTTACCGGGGTGATGAGATTCATAGCAGACTGTCGTCACTCAATGGCTGGATGTCTAAGTGGTGCCCGCAGAATAACATAGGCTTTATAGACAATTGGATGAGTTTTTGGGGCAGACCTGACCTGTTGAAAAGAGATGGTCTTCATCCCTCCTGGGGTGGTGCCGCTCTTCTCTCTAGAAATATGGCACATAGTCTTAGAGATTGTACTTGACTAACTAGGGCCCAGGTCAGGAAGCAGACAGACTGGCTAAACCGACCGTCTGCTAGCCGCCTCACGTCACAGAGGTCAGTTAATTCTCAGCACATAGAGACTCCTTCACCTAGATATCACACTAGATATCAGACTGTGTCTGTTCCCCGTACTAGAAAATACAGAAAACGTCCAAACCAAAGTAATAGTAACAATTTAATTGATGTTCAACAAATAAAAAATGTTTACAATACAGAGAAACAATTGATAAAACTTGGCTTACTGAATATCAGGTCCCTTTCTACAAAAGCACTATTTGTAAATTATTTGATCAATGATCATAACCTAGATTTGCTAAATTCTCTGCGTTCTCAAAACTCTGGCCATTTGATAATACCTAGAATATCAAAATTGTCTGCGGGCGGCAGATCCTTTTCCTATTTAGCACCCAAACTCTAGAACAATCTACCTAACACTGTTCGGGAGGCAGACACACTCTGTCAGTTTAAATCTAGATTAAAGACACATTTCTTTAACCTGGCTTACACATAACACACTAATACACTTCTATTATTCAAATCCGTTAAAGGATTGTTAGGCTGCATTAATTATATCAACCGGAACCGGGAACACTCCCCATAACACACGATGTACTCGTTTACATCGTAAGAAGAATGGCATCTACGCTAATATTTGTCTGTTTCTTTCTTATTCTGTTTCTCAGTCCGTGTCCGGATCAGATGGTGGATCGGCGCCGGGAGATGATGTCTGCGACCCTGATCGTCAGCGGAGGCCGGACACCTGGATGAGCCCCGGGGACATATCCCCAGTGAAGACCTCGACTTAAATACAATAAAACTAAAAATAAAACAAAATAACTAAAAATATAATAAAATACCTAACTACATAATACTATTATTGTTAGAAATTGCAACAATATAAAAATAGAAATATAATACAATTATACATTTAAAATTTAATTAAAACAATAAGTAAAAATAAATAAGCAATAATATCCTGGCCAGAGGAGAACTGGCCCCCCGACTGAGCCTGGTTTCTCCCAAGGTTTTTTCTCCATTCTGTCACAGAGGGAGTTTTGGTTCCTTGCCGCTGTCGCCTCTGGCTTGCTCAGTTGGGGACACTTAATTTCTAGAGATTATCATCAATTTGATTTCATAGATACTATTTAAACTAAACTGAGCTAGACAATGACATCTCTGAATTCAATAATGAAATGCCTTTAACTGAAAATTGAGTGTTTAATCTTATCATTATACATTACTGACTCTCTATCCTCCAATTTGATACTGTTAAGTGCTTTGACACAATCTGTATTGTTAAAAGCGCTATATAAATAAAGGTGACTTGACTTGACTTGACCAGTTAATGCAGATAGATTTGTAACCCATTACCTCTTTTCCACTGTTCTCTCAATGACCAGAATCAGATTTATAATGTTTTTACTATAGTACTGTTTTTCCTGCTCTGCAGGAAAGAGCTAAAATATTCAGCAGTACCTGTCCACATTTTTAGCCACCTTAACTCAGTATTTCTTATTCATTTTCTCCATAAGCATTTTTCCCCATAGGCAGAAATTCTTAAAAAATTACCATAGAAATTCCAACCATAGAAAGTATTTACAAATCAAGACATGAATAATTATTTGCAATATCATAATCCAGTGGAATGTCAGAAACTTGGGATAAGAAAATTTCACACTAGCCTGGAAAACAATTGGGAACGTTTTATTGCTGGACATAGTTGTCAAGAGTGAAAACAATAACTGATGAACTGAAAAAAAAAAACAAAAAAAAAACAATCAAAATTACAGCACACAACTCTTGAGTGCTGTGATGATAACAAAAAAGAATGAACATACATGAGAGAAAAAAGAGGATTTGCAACTACTGCCAGCACGAATGCAACAGACCTAGAAGACTGCACGACAACAAGCGCAACATGGTGGAAATTATAAATACACAGAATGAGACACAGACTAAAAATAATTAAGAGTTTCAGAAATGTGTTGACAGTATGAATCCAATCCATCGTCCACCTTTATTTTATGAGCACTTGTAACCTTATTTAAATAGAAAACAAGAACCAGTTGTAAAATAACCAGTAACATGGAGCTTTGATTGTGTGGAGGGTGATTTCTACCAGTTAACGTCTTAGGTTTTCGAACATCTGACTCACCATCGAAACAGATTAACATACAATACTCTTCCATAACACTTTATGCAGGGACAGTTGGGTCCAAACGTCTAACGCCAAACGTCACAGAGGTAAAATTCTTCTATTTTGCATTTATCAATTTTTAAATTTGTTGTCAAAATATCAGATAAGCAATTCGAATAAAATTTTAGAATTAGTTTGTGTTTGAAAGCAGGGAAATCTGACCCTTTGTCAGATTTGAAGCTAGACAATTAGCTTATCTGATTAGCAACATAGAAACTAGTGCAGAATCTTAAATATTTCTTCTTCATTGTTCATAATATTACTTTATTTTTTCTTCCAAAATCCTGAAACCTTTCGTTCATTTCCTTGCTTATATTAGGTTTTGAATATCAGATTTTCAACATGGGCTCAGACTTTTGGACTTCACTGGATGAGCTATAAGGAACAAAGATGTTTGTTCAATTTGTACAGAAAGAGTATGAAAATGTCAAAATCAACTGTTATGTAAAATAATGAGCTACAAAGTACCGCATCTATGATGTAATAAAATATGTAAACATTTATTGTTTGACACAGATGACTGTGACAACATGAAATATACACTTTTGTCTTCCTCAAACAGTCATATTTCAGCCCTCCTTCAGTCGTCATGCTTTGTTCAGTTGATCCATATGCAAGTTGCGTGCGTGTAGCATATGACTTAAGAAGTCAAAACTGAAAGAGGGATTCCTGAATTTAATGTTGAATGTCTTGTTTTCAATTTGTAAAAGATGGATGCTTTTCAGTTGAATCTGCCTGTACATGACAGAGCTCAATCAGAATACAAATGTTAAAGCAAATTAGTCCTTGACAGATACCGGAAGAGAAAAGGATGAGAAATAAAAGAAGAAACGAAGGAAAAATGAATATGTTAATACAATTTTTTTAAAAAGAAGTCATTTTTCCACAGTAACCCCCTGAAACACATATTCCAAAAAAAATAAATAAATAAATAAAATAAAATAATAAATAAATAAAAAAAAATAAAACAATAAAAAAGACAAACATACCATTTGTTTAATGGAACACTTCTCCAGCGTGGGTTAGAAAAGTACTGTTTTATGGCAAATTTTCCAACTTTGCATCTCCAAAACAACATCCTCTAGTTCTCCTCTTTGCAAAGATATCAGTACTACATCACACACATCACATGCATGTCCAAAATCATGACCATTATCCATGATCATAATTGATTTGTACAGGGTTACAATGGACAAGGGTTGCTTTGTTTTTTTTTTGTTTTTTTTTTTTCCTTCGTCTTTTTTTACACCAAGGATTTTGTACCTCAGAAAGTCACTTGAGGGATAACAATGTAACAATGAGATATTTTACACTGGCATTGTCCCACAACCAGACAGAAAGTAAGGTATCAAGGTCCCCAGAGTCCTATTTGCCTTCTCCCTATGCTTACCGTATGCTTAAGTGTGCTTCAAATCACATAACTTGGAAATGGGTTCATTTTGACTCAATGTGTTTGAGTTCTTAAAGGATTTTCTGTGTAAAATCACTGTTTTCTGTTCAAGATTTCTCAGATGTTGCTCTGTCTCTATGTTTAGTCATTCAGATTTTGTTTTATACATAGTATTCCTTGTCCTTATCTTTGGGTCTCTTGTTGCTGGCACCCTTAGTGCTGGGCTGTTTGTCTTTGACTACTGTGCCATTATTCTGTGCGGAATTGCTGATGTAGTTCCGTGTTTCATCTACCTGATAGGAGCCCTCATCCCTGTTCCTGTATTTGTACATGGCATAGAGGAGGATGAGGATGCACAGGGCGGCAGCAGAGACGATACCCACCACCATACCCGTAGTGCTGCTGGACTCACGTATTACCTCCGAGGCACCAGGAGGCACTCTCCTGATACCTGGCACGGTGGGCAGAGCGCTGGGGATGGTGCGCAACATGGGCTGGGTGATGTACGGCCCCCTCGGTTTGGTGCCGTCCATGTCGAAAGATGTGGGGAGTGGTAGTAGCACTATGTCCGGTTGGGGTTTGATCTCACGGTTGTTCATTTTCCCAGCTGGGATTTTAGGAGCGGTCTCAGACGTGACGGGTGATGCCGCTGAGCTCCTGAAGTCAGGCAGAGGCGGGATGGCCGTAGTCCTGCCTGCCTCAGAGGCCTTGCTAGGTTTAAAGTCCTTTACTTCCCACTTGGGCGCAAGAGCTTTGTAGCCGCCTTCATAGGTCGACGTGGTCAAGATCTTATCTGTTACCAGGGAGAAGGTGGTGTAAAAATCTTCATCGTCAGTAGGGGGGAGGCTAGAGTCGAAGGCCTCCCCAGAGCCAAACCCCGATATCACCAAGCCATCACCATCATCATCATCACCATCATCATCATCACAATCATCGCTGCCTTGGTCCGACAAGCAAGGTACCCCCACCTCGGTGGCAATTGACAGGGACTCTTTGGTGGTCTCAATAATGGTGAGGACGGGGTGAAGGGTCGGGGGAAGGGGGATGAAAGAGGCTCGAGTGGAAACAGGGGGGATATCTATGGGATCCTCAACTAGAACAGGGATAACTAACTCCCCTCCTGGCAAGCAGAAGAAAAAGAAAGGAAATTAGTGTCCATTCAACTTTGGCTGCTTGCAAACAGGCAACTGTACATGACCAATTAAAGCAAAGCAAGAACATCTGGAAAGAAATATGACAAAAAACACTCGTCTAAACCAATGGCCAAAACAAACCAAGAAAGAACTGAAAGAGAGAACAGAAATGTAAAAAAATGCGAGGTAAATTTATCAAAAGGCTTGAAGGGACATGCAGGGTCTTGAGCTTTCTTTTTGGCATATTCTGTTTAACTGACCTCTACATAGATCACTCACAATTATTGCACCCCTGCAACTTAGAGTGACTGATACAAGCAAACCATGCACATCTTTGTGTAGATTTGTGTAGAAAGGTTAAATTACAAAACTGAGCCGATCCATTTTGAACAACTGCTCACGTTGTGAATTCATTTAGGAAATTTATGTCTTAGCATCCTGTTGGATCAACGAACATAAAACCATTGACGAGCGTAATATATGGAACACTCCCAAAAAAGAGATTTCTAATTTTCTGAGTGGCTTATCAAGACTGTAGAGAAAATCACTTTATTTCTTTTCTCTTTCAAGTCTGTCACACTTGAGATGAAAGCCAATTGCCTTTTGACAGTTCTTATGAAATTGCCACAATGGCACAAGTCACATGACAGTTCAGCAACACCTGAATGCTTAGTCTCATATGTGAACACTATGTCATACCATATACGATTCACATCACTCAATTTGACAGAGACAGTTTAATTTTTGAGAACATAACAAACACATTGGGCTTCACTGAAACAGATTGAATTTTAGTTAAAATGTAAAACTATTTTAGGTAAACTTGCGTTCAGCTTGATTTACTGAATAAGGCCCAATGTTCTTATGATCGATTTACACAAACATGGTTTTTTTTTGAAGATTTATTATAAATTGGACTCGTTCTTGAAGATTTTTTTTTTTCATACATTCAGATGGTGGTTGAATCTGCTCAAACCTACGCCAAGGTGGCTTTGCTGATTACAAACAGAGGGCACTATAAGGCAACACAGGTCTCAAACAACAGACCAAAAGGAGAGGAAAGAAAAATAAAAACAATACAAACAATGGTTAATGGTTAGAGCAAAGCACTAGAAACATTCGCAAACCAAATGCACAGAGAGTATAAAAGAGAGTAGTAAAGTACATAAAAAGAAAATTAGTCAAAAAAAAAAAAAAAAAATAAGCCCATAAAACAATTCATCAAAAGGAGGAAGCATACCATCAGTTCTGTGACTTACATCAACAAATTGCCCGCATGATTTTGGCAGGAAGAAAAAATTTACAAAAAATTAAGAAAGTTGTGTAAGAATGCTTGGGGATAAGTATGGTTAATCTGTAATGATTTAATCAGGCAATCAATTTATCCTCTGATTTTCTCATATTTTTTCTTAGACAAGATGATACAGGGAGGCAACGACACATACATTCACACCATGACATGAAAAATAACTTCACCATTCTGCTCATTTGTTCTTTCTTTTGATAAATAAATCCTTTTCTCTACAAAAGAAAACTGTACATTTTCTTTTTTTTTTTGAAGATAATTTTGCTAACAGATACATATTTTCTTTGTTCTTTTTTAAAATGAATTATTTAAACGATTGAATGACTGTACATACTGTACCATTGCTAAGAGGAGAAAGGGAGGGGCAAAAGAGAGAAAGCGGGAGGGAGAAATAGAGAGAGATAGAGAGGGAGAGGGAGAGGGAGAGGGAGGCCTATGAACAGACTAGGTAGGAAATGACATAGATGGAAGTGAACGTGTACGTCAGTTGCCATGTCCATGTAAGGGCGGTACGAAGCGGTCGGGCGGCAATAGAGCTTTGGGCTGTAAGGAAGGGATGGGGATATACAAACAATGAGCATATACATGCCCATCTACCAGATCATATAGCACTCTCAAGACTGACACTCTTACAGACCCTAAGCTGCAACTTCTGTCCCATGCAGTTTCCATATTTTAATTTAGATTTCAACAATTTAGAAGTCAGATTTCAAACTGTAAAAAATGTTGATCAATATTTAACTGACTTTGAACATTTGGAGTAGATAGTGGTGAGGAATTAGCATCTTGTTCTTTTTTTTTGTTTTTTGTTTTTTCCCTTGATAAATTATGTGTATGTATAAATAAATAAATAAATATGGCTGTAAATACAGGTATACAGTTCTCAAATGCTTTTAAATATTGACCAAGCTAAACAAGAAAAGAGAGAGAAACTAAACAAGAATCAGTAAAAAAATAATAAAAAATATACCAATGTATTGTTATTTGAACTTTGAAGGAGAATTCCATCCAAAAACCATTGCCAGAGATATGCTGAGAGCCAAACATCTGGACCACTTCATACTTCATACAAACGTCAAACAGACAACTCATGGTCAATTTTTTTATTACTAAATTTTAGGTTTGTATAAAAACTGCACTGACACAGAACTGACTTTAAAATCCAAGTGTGTGTTTGTGTGTTTGTTTATCTAATCAAGCACAAAATGTTCCAAATGCCTCTAGTCAGCATACTGATTCGTGAAAACTATGGAAATACAGCATTTTGGATTGAATTCTCTTTTGAATAAATTTATACAAAAACATTTATATATATATATATATATATATATATATATATATATATATATATATATATATATATATACACAGTGGATAGATAGATATATACATATATAAATATACACAAACCAGAAGATATATATATGTATACATGTATAAACACAAAAGCAATAAAAACACATAGAAAAAACTGAAAATTCTCTCACACTATCAAGATTAAAATAATCAGAAAACACATAGTGAAGTCAAACGGAAGAGGGACACTGTACCGTCACCACCTTCGCAACTAATAATATCATTATTAGTTTTCTTTTGTAAATCTCTCGTTAGTAGCTTGACAGCACAAAGCAGGGATGTATTTCAGGAAAAGAGGGAAAATCACTTTTTTTTTTTTTTTTTTTTAAGTTTTTCACTGCAAGGTGATATCATGCTTTTTAACAAGTTGCATTTAGGGAAAGTAGAATCACATCACTGCAAGCTGGGATCAGAAGGGCTGAGAACAGGGTTACAGGATATTGAGAAACTCATGGGCAAAAGGCTGTGGGATGTTGTATACACCTGTACCAACTTGAATCATACAGGTGAATCAACAAAATCTCAATACAAAGATAAAGACCTATTGATATTATGACCATTTGAACATAAACTTAATCCTGAATGCATCAAGCCAATTTAGAACAGAAAAATTTGGCAGAGATCATTTTATAACCAACAGCCGTTCGCTCAACATTAATAACAATAAAGAGTGGGAATTCCATAAAATTGCATTCTTATAAGACAGAAGCCATTTAACAGATATATTGAATAAACATAATATATTTACATAAATATATTTATGTATGTATGTAGTAGATGTGAGAGATTAATATCTTGTATGGCTAACCAGTATGGTTTTTTAATAGTTGATGCTGTTTCTGATTGTCTAGTGAGCTTCGTACAGCAACTGGCAAAAAGGTTGCCTTATCACAGCCTTGTTTACCGATTCCCTTGACCATCCTGAGCTAAATGAATTTATTGACTAAGTGATTTTATTGGCTGCTTCAGATGATTTCATCAAAATGAAAGCATCTACTAAAACCACAGGCACAAAGACAGCACCACAGTGGACAATGGTTAAATGTACCTGAAGTAAATACTTTAATCTTACATTAGCACTTCAACAAGCAATGATAATTTTCACAGTGCAAACATTGTGTGCTTGTTTTAGGGGACTATATTTGTTTCGCAGAGGGGAGATAGGAGGAAATATTCTTTGGGCTAAGCTCCATTACAAAGCAAACACTTCTACACTGCATTAAGCCTCCAGCTCAGATAGATTGCAGGGTTCTCTGCATTTGCTTACAGGAGTTAATTCTTGTAAACAAATCTGAAGGGCCACCCTCTTTCTCAGCTGTTAACACTCTCAAAAAAACCCCCCCAAAAAAACAAAAAAAAAAACGATGTCTTCTACGCAGAACTTTCAGAGCAGAGAGAATGCGAAACGAAAGAAATTAACCATAACAGCTGACATTCAGAGTAGTGCTCTCTCTCTCCTGTGTCCCCAACCAAATCCGAGCGTCCTCGGTATGGATATCCGTGTCTAAACTCCGTGACCATCTTGCTTTCGCTGAGTCTTGCCAAACAGTGATGAATGCCGCAGGTGTGTGGGGCTTTACTGCCTGATCCCCTAAAAGAAGTCTGTGTGAGCTGGCCCCTGTGGTTCAGAAAGCTCGCCACAGTCAAATCCTTTTGTGTCAGCCGTGCATTGTGCTCAACCTGCGACTGTTGTGGTTTTCCTCCTTCACCTCAGCCTCTGCTAACTCATCACCAGTGTAAGAACTAAAACGTGTGGGAAATGAGAAGTCTGCATAAGTTCTGAGGTTAATAGCGGCAAGGCATCTCCGCACAGAGCTTGAAATACAAGAACTGGCTTATATGACATATCCTTAAAGCATCAGACTTGGCAATCTTTGAGCTCCGAAATCCTCTGTTACAGTTAATCATGTATGAATTGAAGTAGTATGAGCTCTTTATCATCCGTGAATTAATTATCGTTAAGTTACATTCAACTACTTAGGGTTAGGCTTAGTAAATACATTTAATATTTTTTTTATTATCATTTATTTAATTTTTTTTTTTTGGTGTCACATGTAAGTGCCCCAGCAATAACGATTAATTGTACCTGAAGTAATTACTTTTAGTAATTTTTAAAGGTGGGGCTAAGCATAGGGTCAATTAGTTTGGCCTTCCCAGTTGTGATGTTAGTTGCTGTGGTTTTGTTTTCTCTAGTTTATCTTTCTAAATGTCTCTCTTAGGGATCTTTTTGCTTGGAGTGTCACAGATTGCTGCAACTTCATCATATCATATCTCAATGTGAGGTGTTAAATTAATATCCTCAGCCAGAGGCATGTGACCTCTGTCTGCTGCTCAATTTATTGTATGGCCATTAAGCTAAATGTGTCAACTAAACAACCTTAAACTGATCTGAGAGCTGCTTCAAAGTGACAGCCGGCCCAATGGGGCCTGACTACACCAAAATTCAGCCTGTGTCAGTGGTTCAGTGACCCATTCAGGGTCTCATGTTCTCTGTGAACCTCTCCATGCTCTTCCTGACTGATGTCTTGCTTTGAAGACTGTTTTTCCATCTTAATCAACCGAGCCGATGACAGCACGATGAAACCTTAGGGATCTTACAGACACAACATCAGTTTTACTTTAAAAGACTCTTCCTTCTTGAACTACACTGGTGCCAGCTTTTTCCCCTGTTTGATTCAAACATCAAGTATTTGGAATTGTGTCAGTTGTCTTTGTGCATGAGTTTGACTGAGTTTATTTTTAGTCTTCAGGGATAGTTCACTCCTATGATTTGTTCAGAACATAAACTTTATTTATTTATTGGTTATCCTAAAGCTGAAGTATGGATGTCAAAAATCTATTTTTTTTTTTTTTTTTTTTTTTAATTTTTTATATGAGATCCATGTTAAACCATGTATAGATGATTCCTTTCTATACACTGTGGCTGTGTTTCTATCAACATACATGTAGGCTCATTGGAAAAATGTACCTCTAACTCTAAAAACGCACCTATAAACACAAGTTTCCAGTTGAAATGATTATGATTACAGGGACAGATTATCAATTAATGAAGCACAATACTATATTATGACCTCAAAAAACACTTTTACCATACTGCATGATTTGTAAAATAAAACATTTTGATATTTGCATCACATAATTAAATTTATATGTACGGCTTTTCTGTTGTAGTACACTTGTTCGGTAGCTATTCTGGTACAGCACTGCACTTGCAAGAAGCAACAAAATATTGTTTTGCAGAAATGTCACTACAGGCACATTTTTCCAATGACCCTGTGTTAGTCTGATTTGTAAAACCGATAATTTATTTGTTTATTTCATATCATGGCAAACTGGCCTGTATCCTCACACTAGAATCACTGTAATATTTTAGGGTTTCCCCATCTTCAAAATTCCAATGTAATCACTGTTTTTGGTATAAATGTTTTATTAGCCTTTTTGTGGAATTCCCATTAGTTCAAATGTGTTTCACAGAACACAGTGCAAAAATACAAGAAACAACAACATCGGCAAGACATCAGACAGATAGAGCAATCAACATTTAAAGACAAAGACATCAGCACATAGACAGATGATAACAGCACATATGGTCAGCCTGTTAGCAAACTCATGGATGGAGAAGCACAAAAGATGGAGCCCGTAACACCCATGCAAGAGTCATGATGGAGATCTCCCATTGGGGATCAGTTATTTTGCAATCAACACATGCGTCAAATGTGACTGATCAGTAGCAACAAATAGAAAAACAGATATACTTTGTGGCAATAAAAGTCTTTTTATGCCATCTGCATTCAAACAGACATGTCTATGCAGAAAGGCACATAAATAAAGATGAGATCAGGGATGGAGGGGCGGGGGGGTGGTCATTCTTTCACACACAACTTTCTTGAGACAGAATGGGGTTGCCTGCACAAGGCAAAAATAATAAATAAAACATATGATGGCAAGAAAAGATTTTGTTGCCTTTTATTTCCTGTTGTATAGAATGTGGGGATGTTTAATTTTAGCCTAATGACACAAAACATAAAAATGAGGAAGAGAATTAAGTTTTTTTTGTTTTGTTTTTTTTCCAACCACCAAAATTTCATGCGGCACAAGATGAGGCGAAACAAGAGGATCAACTTTAATCCTGGAAAATGGAAGGATGAGGACATCAAAGAAAAAGCCCCCCAAGAGGGTAAAAAAAAGAGAAAATTCTTGGAAATACAGCAACTAAACCCAAATCACATAAATGGAATGTCAAAGAGTGGATACAGTAGGAAGATGTTTTTTCCACATGAAAAGGTTCAACCAAAACAGAACAGAACAGAAAGTATCATGCAAACTGTCGAAGAAATCTGAACTGAAGGTCAGACTGATGATGTGAATTTCTGTGTCAACATGAAATCATATGAGTGTGGTGGTTTGCGGCTAAGTGTACTTGTTTCGAATGTCAGATGAGAAGAAATGAAAGGTAACACTGGAACTGTCCCTTAGAATACTTCCTGTTGCCATTGAATTTGAGAGGACTTGGGGATGGTATTAGATTTAACACAGTTAGGGAGAATTTATCCAAAGCACAACTGTCTGCCATCAGGTTTCAAAACTAGTACAGAGTAAATCTTTGGATAACGAGCAGAGTGACCTTGTAAGTTTGAGAAAAATATGCGGTAAAATTAACAAACAAATAAATAGGGGCCATCTGTAAAGTCAAAGGTAATGACCGACCATATGGATACTAGCTTGCAAGGTAAACGGGTATGACACGCTTTAAAAATGATGAAAACAAAACATTGTTTTTGCTGGAAGTCATTTTTACAACTGAAAATATAAACAATCAAATCATGATGCCAGCAAACATGGTTTTAATTGGTGTATTTAGGAGTGGAAGGTTAAAAAAACTGGTCAACGCAGGACATATGTTTTGCATAACACAGGGTGTGGTTTGAGGTAAATTCAAGGGCCTTAATTAGTGTTCTGATGACATTTAGAAGCAATTAAAGGCCCTTTGGTTAAGAAGTACCAGTACGGGGCAGCAGGCAGACCATCGAATTTTCATAAACCAAACAAGCCTTGCATCCATAATGGCCTTGTAAGCACTAAAATCAACAGCAGGATTTCATATACTGCGATGGCTGACGGCAGGAGTCTAACAATTACAGCGAATCCCAAGTTCTCTGAAAAT
Source organism: Spinibarbus caldwelli (assembly GCA_039654775.1). NCBI lineage: Eukaryota > Metazoa > Chordata > Actinopteri > Cypriniformes > Cyprinidae > Spinibarbus > Spinibarbus caldwelli. Next base: position 6,795,290 of record CM077240.1, read on the forward strand.
GATGTTTTATCTAATACGTCATAGCTATACTGCACAAAAATGTTTGTTTAACCTTGAGGAAACAGAGGCTATGTGTGGAGAAAGGTGAGCACAGAAATTCGAAGATATCTGTTCTCTATTAGATGTTTTAAAGTAAGGCAAGCCTTCAATGTGAGGAAACAAAGGAACAAACAGGAAGGAGGAGTTGTTTCTGTTGCAGTTAGTCCGCTACACGTCAGAAATCTCTATGCTCAAAGCATTATTATTATTTGATTTGTAAACAACTCAAAATGTATCATCTGTCAAAGACGCACACACACACACACACGCACTGCAAGAAATCCATTGTGTACAGGATTGATACATTTTGAAGCATCAGAGTGAACTACATGGAGTTTGATACTAATTTTGTACTTTTGACATAAAGTTTGGCTCTCTGTTGATTGCTGAGAGGACAAAATTAGCATAAACACACAACCATGTTAGTGACGTTCGGCCCCATAATCAAGTGTAACTCTGAAACAGCCCAATGTTTCCTGGCTCATTTTATTCCATCACAATATCATTCGCACGTAAACTGATTCAGAGAAATCAGCCCACAGACTTAAATAGAACAGAATTTGGACACATAAATCACATCTTAAAATGTATCAATGTCACTGCACAATAGACAACAAAATCTCAAAGCAAGTGACATTTATTTAAAGAACAATATATATACTATTCAAAATTAAGGAAACCGTATTCTTTTTCTTTCATCTGCTGCAATAATGTATTTTTTTTTTAAATATCATAACTTGGAAGCAAATATCTATATATTTTAATATATGCAATATAGCCCTAATTTAAATGTAATTAATTGACAGATGCTTTCTGTAAGTCAGATATTAGTGGAACATGTCCACAGTTAATGTATTGTATTCAAGTGACTTTTAGCTAAATGTTATTACAAAAAAAAAGAGTTAATCCTCAGAAGTCCTGAGAAAACATTTAGTAAAATTTGTTTGCAGATGCCATTTGGTTTGATATTTTATATTCTAACCCAGTAACATATAGACATTTATTGTGACTTAAGTGTCCAAATACTATTTTACATCAGTGATATACCACTTTATATCACTGTAGACATATGTTTTTACTGCTATAGTTTTTGAGCTTGAAAAATGGCTTTTAGTGACACTTTTGAAGTTACACTGGGTCGTCATGGGGGTGATGCTTTGAGAGAAAGAACTCAAATAGAAGAGATTGAAAGACCAAGTTTAAGCAAGCACAACCATAACACATCCATCCCACCTGTGTGTCCCCCGTCACACTCCTCCAGATCCTCGTCGTCGCTGGAACATTCTGCAGAGGACACAATGTCATCTGTTGTCTGCTGGTTCAGCCAGAGGCGTGTGGAGACAAAACAAAAAGAACAAAGGTTTAAGTGAAGCCAAATCTACCAATACAAAGAGGATCATGGGTAAAAACAATGAAAACACATCATTGCAGCAAGCATTATATTTTACTTCTCTCCCTTATTTCTCAAGGGCAGCAGACCGGGGACTGAAATGTCAGGGTTGTTTTTCTATTTGGGTTTATTTATGGTGGCTGACTCTTCATACATCTCCTACCATCTCCAGCTTCTCATGGGCCGTCACAGATCATCAACGTCTCTGGACGCTCGCCTTCTGCTCGCTCATCAGCACCTTCCTCTATCCCACAATTCTGATTTATGAACACACTTGTTCCTGCTTTCTCGTTCTCTCCCATCCTGGACAGTGTTGTATTTCACTCCACATGCACGCACAGCCTGTTAATCAGAGTGGATCGGTGCCTCGATAAAATAAGCCCTGTCACAAAGCAAGGGTTATGAAATCATAGCACTGATTGAGTTTGCAGTGCTCGGTGAGAGGACGGGCTCTAACTATTATTGAGTTTGACAGGCTAATGAAACAGAATTCGGCTGGAGCCTGGAAAAGCGCCTACATACTAGGATAGAGAGGATGCTGTCGGGAAAAGTACATTTGTACTAATCTGCTCATATTTTGAGTGAGAGACACTCGCCACCAAAATACTGAATATGTCTTGGGATGCTGGTATGCTAGTGTTCCTATCTTAACGTGATCTATCCAAGTCCGAGTACATTACTACCAATCAATCATATTTTAGGGTAAGAACTACTGTATAGGTAAATATTTCTGAACATTGTGTCATGGCTCTCAAGTTATAGCAAAAGTTTGGAGTGAGATTAGGGGAGGGGCCATGTAAAGGGGAGGGTGTCACTCAAAGGGGAGGGGCAAGTCAAAGTGGAGGAGCAACTCAAATATTTGCAGCACCCAAGTTTTTGTTAGTTTAATTTTCCCTATTGTTCATAATTAACCAGCACAAATAGAAATTACAACATAAGGTAAATCTGAAGAAAGACAGACAAATTCATCCAAATAAAATAAAAAGATTTATGTATTTAAAAATACAAATGTATCAAAAATAATAAGAAATTTTTGTTTTGTGATGAATGAACATGAATAAATGAATGAATGAATGAATGTAGAATTGATTTAGTAAGTTCTTCAGTGATTCAACATGCTTCACTGTACCCTATAGACAACACTTTATAATATTTTTTATTAACAGTATAATTCAATTTTTGTAACCTATGCCTTTGTGATAATTTTGTGTTTCTCAGTTTCTTGTGTAAATACATTACAAAGGTAAACCTGAGGTAAAAGACCATGCAAGAACATGAAAAATCAAATGACCTGGATGAACAGCAGTTTGACACACATCAAACTATTATGTTAAGGTCTCCCAGTACAGAAGTATTTCTATGATTAAATGTGCTGGCCTATTCCATATAAGTAAAATTTTAGATTAAAAACAACTTCACGTGCAGTAGTATAAATACTACTGTTAAAGTTAAAGTTGAAGGATTCTGCTGAATACAATAAGCAACATTTTTTAATCAAGTTCAATTTTATGCATCAGCCTGTACTGTGTCCTTGCTATAGCCTATTACACTCATATGATTGGTAAGTTACTCCCTTACCTGCATCAGTTTTTATCCTGTTTCATTTTCACTTATGCCTTAATAGCTTTATATTGGCCTTAATGGTCATTAAATAAAGTGGTGCAACATATTACAGCCATACTCTCCGCAATATATAATAAGATAAACATATGAAAGATGTTACATTATTTGTCTGCCAGATAATACTTGAATACCAAGATGAATGTATTGGCTTAATTTACACATTTGTAAATATTAATCTGCAACTTTGAATTCAAAACACGGGTGTTTTGATTATTGTCCCTGTATGCAAATCAAAAGATTCAGCTTTTCACATCAGAGCTGTGAGTGTAAATTTCAACTTACAAGTACAAATATTAATACGACAATTTGTCACATTCAAAACGGTCTCGAGTTTTGCTGCTATAATACCTCCATAGATTTCTGTTTAATGTTAGGTTTAGGGTTTGATCAGTGATTGTTTGTAAATGCTTTGTGCAAAAAAGATCTTTGTGATCTTAATCAACAGATTCTTAAAATCTGCTTAATTCAGCAATTTTTTGCAGGTTAGTGGAATGGCAAAAGTTAGGACCAGCACGGAAACTCATTCTCAGTGGAATTGCCATAGTGCTGTTATAATGGTGCTGTATAATAGGATACTGATCCAGCCAAGTGACAGTTAATTCAGATGTGATCCTGTCACATTACCAGCAGATGTGGCACTGACAAACCTCCTCAAGATCAGAGGGTCCTCACCTCCCGTAGTTCCTTACTGCTGTTCACTACAGTTTCCCAGAGTGTGAAATCACAGCAGAGATTTGACAGATGTGTTCGTGCATGACCAGTCGCAGAAGTGGTGTCAAAGGACAGGAGCATAACAGCTCAGAAATTACTTTTTGCCTGCACAGAGCACCATAGAGATGACACTAATGCCCCATCTACTGTTTGTGACCACAGCTAAAATATAAGGCCAATACAAAAGCAATTCAGGACTGCCTAGTGTGAACTACTCAGCTTCAGAACAACAAAGTGTATTCTGTTTAAGTAAAGGGTAGACTCAATAACACATCTTGTGTTAATGTACAAGTCTACAATTTAGCAGAACAAACCTCAGATTATGGCTAAGCTTGCGCTGCTTTGCTGTCTACTCCCTGTAAGGCACTATCACAGCTAAAATTGTACGTCATAAGAGACTGATTTAAAACATAGTCAGGAACTCTGTACATCATAAAATACACATATGGATAGAAATAGTTACTCAAGTAGAAGTAAAGGAATAATGTTAATAATTCCTTGAGTAAGAGTTAAAAAGTATCCAATGAAAAGACTACTCAAGTAGTAAGTTACTAGTTACTTTGGATCTGATTTAGAACAAGCAAGATGATGTTGGTGAAGTTCATGAATTGTGTATTACAATGGGAATGTTTTCTCCCCATTATGACCACACGTGAGAGGTGGTGTGTCAAAATATTAATGTACTCTTCAAAATGCCATTAAATTAAAGGATTTCAGAAGATAAACTGACAATATAATATCAGTGACCAAAATGCATGTAAAGGGAACTGCTTCGTGGACATAAAGAAGACTGAATTCAGAGTAGCCTACCTCCATGGGAACATCTGCAGTACTCACATACATGATAAAGTTTTTTCAAAAAGAAAATGAAATGGGAAGGTATCGGGAATAAGACAGAATTTACAGCATGCTTGACAATGATGAGCCTGTTTTCACTGTGACATCAAATCTAGTGTCCCTAGCTGGCGTACTTTACAAAAAATGATTTCACAGCTGGCTAAATCCAATTTTGTCACAAAATCTCCATGCCATACAAAAACTTATTTTGGGAGCAAAATATTCCTCATTTTGTGAGGAAATCATTCTCCATTCTTCATTTCCCCTTTCTCTCACAGTACACATGAAGTAATGAGGGACTAGACGTGAGGAGGTCTAGAATGTTCAGAGTGCTGATATGATGGCGATTGTGCAATGCCATGGCTATGAGGTCATGTCATATTTAATAACTGTAATGGCCTGTAATAGGAGCACCATGGTAAGTACAGTGTCATCAATGCAACGCATCAAAAATATTCAGCTATTTCTTTAACGCCTGTGTCTACTAGAAGCAAAAGCCCTGAGCCCTGAGAAGATGAGTGTGTGGAGGATAAAGCACTGTGAATAGCCAGACACTCTTGTGCCTCATTTTCTTGACTCATTTAGACTGCAGAATGTCTGTTTCACATGTTCTACAATGCAAACACTTCCAGAAACAAATATCCACTCTCACTCTTCTGCTCTGTCATTCCCAACAAGAACTCAGTGCCATCTCAGTGCCGGAAGCACTTGTTTCGATCGGGTCACTTTTGATCTGCATTATCATGTCAGATCTTGGCTTTGACAGATGGACACGAGAAAAGCTTGTATTACACAGAAACGATGCCGTTAGGCCGTATCCCTGTCAAAGGCCTGCCACAAGTCTTTTTGCTCAAGCCTGTCTTCTGGGACGGTCGGAGGAAAAAGCAAGATCAGAATGATATGCATTGTTGTCTGGCTAATGTCACCTTCACTGAGTGTCCTACAGGAGTTTGAATATGTAACACTGCATTGTAGACGTGACAAAGTATTGTATCCTTTAGGAGCCTGGCCAATGTTCCCCGTTTCCAATGAAACAGTGTGTATTGAGAACAGCAAATAAATGAAAATAAATCAGTGGCATTGCAGAATTCATTCTTCATTCCTCAACCCTAAACATTGTTTTGCCTGGATAAGATCTAATACTGATATTTGTGGAGTGTAGTCATAATGCATTTGTCTTCTAAAGTCAACGTTATTTTCTGCTTTCTGGATAGAAGAGCCATAGCAAAATAATACCTGCAATTTCCTTTTAGGTGAGGAGGTTAATGAAATTCCAGCACCAAAACAAACACAGATACAATCTGCTTTATCAAGATTTTTTATTCAGAAAAAAAGATGTTAGATACTATGATTAGTTCTCAGAAAATATATATTTAAGTAAGCTTATTTTGTTACCCCTTAGGCAAAAAGCTTTTTTCTTCCTATTTTACAAACAAATTTAGAAATATTATACATTTAAATTAAACATTATACTAAAATTTTTACAATCATGCACATCAGTTGCAATTCTGTATTATTTTGTATGTGTCCTACACATTTGCATCATTTGTATCATTAATTCCAAATAGGTAGAGCAGTGCAAAAGTAAGAAAAAACAAACAAACAAAAAAAGCAGATTTTGTTTTAGGGATGTGAAGTGTATTTGTGCACCTTCTTTCATACACAGTACACGCCTGCGACTCCCCTCAGCACACTCTAATTGTTCCAAGCCATAGCAGGCAGTTTCAAACAGGGCCATTTATCTTCCAGGGCAAAGGAAATGGTCTTTGGCCTTGATCTTTAATCACTCCCCTGCCGCAGTGTGCAAGGTCATCAGAGAAGTGGTGACAAACAGTCGTACAGAACTGCCCTCGTCGCACTGAGACTTGCTGACTAAAATTAGAGAGCGACACGGGCCCAACAGGATGTTTCAATTACAGCCCGAGATCAGAACAGGAAAAAATGAAGCATCCAGTTACTGCGTGTGGCTCCGTGTGTAATGGAGATGCAGAGAGAAAGGGAAATCTGGGTAGAGACATACAGGACAGAGAAGAGGCAGAGAGGGGCAAAGGACACAGGGGATTGGAATCCACAAGGATTATAGAAAAGTCTGTTATCCAAAAAAGAAGAGATTTCGCTGCTAATGCTGAACTCTAGGTAATTTGAGATTTGAGGCAAATTTCTGAAAAGATTAAAATGAAAGGATAAGCAAATTTTGGAACACTTTGAAGAAATCAACTGCTAAAATCATTTACTATTTACTCATTGCCTCATGTCATTCCAAACCCATATTACTCAGTGTGTAAGATAAGAAAATGCAGAATGTCTGATGCTCTTTTCCAAACAATGAAAATGAACTCAATCAAACCATAAAAGTAGACCATACGACATATCTTCTTGCTTTTAAATTCATCATAGCACTACCTTCGTAGAAAGCAATTAATTATCTTCTTATTTTTCAATCAAAATCTAATCGTACTTCATCAAGACAAACACTCAAATCAAACGTAAAGCTGGACATGAATGTAAATGCTATTTTAGTTCTTCTAAAAAAAAGCGGCTATTTCATTAGCTTATTTAAGCTGACATCTGTGAGCTTCCGAACCATCGTCCAGACAGCAGCCATATTCAGACAATAAATCATTCTTGAGATTTTTCACTACAGCATCAGAAAGAGATGGCAGCGTGTTTACCCTGTACTTATATACTCACTGTCATCCTCTTGTTGGCTAGAGAGGCTAAATGTGAGTGGTGCTGATTTGAATACTGATCTCGCAGGGAGTCTGAGCTCAAAGGGACTTTCAGTGAGCACAATGTGGGATTCAGCCCTCAACGGCTGCCATTCACATCTACTCCAGCCAAGACCTATACTGAAACTGAGGGATATTGTCAACAATGATAATTCCATTCATCATAAAATCATGTATGACCATGTATGTTGAGCATATAATAAAATCATGGTTCCTATAACTGAATGATAATAGGCTAAATCTAAAATATCCATCCTTTCATAGCTCTGATAATGCGTTTCACTCTACTGAAATGATAAATTTTGATCTCACCAATTCATATAAATCTATTTTTGTTGTTAATTACATAAATAAGAATTATAGTTATTATATATAACTAATACTATGCAGCAATTACTTCCTGTCTTCAAATCAAATTGGCCGTGACATTCCAAGAGTGCTGATATACAATCATGCACAGGTACTTTTCACTGTTTTTATCAGTCGACTTGTCTGCCTTTGCATATTTCAGGCAGAATGTCATTCTGAAAGTCTTTGAATCATTTACTCAATTACTTCAAATAAAAACGGATTCATTTAGCCGTGTTGTTTTGTTTGGAACGGTTTTGTTGACTGAGCAAAAGTTGACAAATAACAGGCAATACTGTGTCTAAAATGTAAACTGCAATGGTACTACAGATCTAACTTAATCACTTTTGTGGGCAATATAATACATTTTGGGGACTGAGTAGTCAGATACTTTTTATTCGCTGTTTTTAGTTAAGATAATTAGGTAAAAGGGGACCTTGACAGTTGAACTACTTAATCATGAATTAATCATGAATAGTTTGACAATTACAGTATCAAAGTTACTTTACCAATACTTTTTACACAAGCTGTTGTACGGGACTTTGTGTTACATGCTTACATTAATGCCGCTAATTGTTTTTGTAACACCTAGCTTAGCTTCTTAGTGTCAGGGGAGCTGAGATAGATTGAGGCGATTGTTTACACTCATGAAGAGCAAAGGATTGTTGCTTCCCTGGGCCACATGTTCACACACATTCCCTGCATGCTTTTTTCTAATGAGCCCTTCAACCTGGAAGTCCCCCATCCATCTGCCACCTTCACGTAATTGGGACCACCAAGCTGTCCCAAGGCACCCAGCATCAATCTCTCTGTATGCGGCATGAGAAAAAGAGTGGGAAGTGAAATTACCACACGGATCGCAAACAAGTACCTTGTTGCTGCTGACCTTTACATGATTCTAATGTACACGCGCTCTGTGCTCATCTGCAGGCAACCACTGCGGAGCCATAAGGCAACGAAGTTCAGGCTGAAGTGACAACATATAGGTATTGTCGTGCATGTGAGTTGCTATGAATCAGCTACACCCTGAGATCATAAAATGCCACATGGATTGCAGAGGAATGAAAATGTGCTGAAGTGAAAGCTGTTTGTGAACTTCAAATGAATAAGACATAGCGCACTGGGGGGTTTCATCATGCAGGAAAATGTATGTGTCCTTTAACCGATCTACCTGTGTAAAGTACCAGCCGTAATCTTTACGGCTTACAACTCAATATTCTTTGGCTATGTACATACTGCAGCTCTTCAAAAAAGATAGTGACAACCACATTTACATTAAATGTAGTGTCTACTGAGGTAGGATTAAGGGATCATGCAGAATAAGGCATAAGTACTAATAAACAGCCAGTATGCTAGTAATATGCATGCTAACAAGCAAATAGTTCTTAGTGAATAGTATTCTCTAATATAAAGTGTTACTGAAGAACGGGAACAATATTTTTTTTAAATACATGACAATCCAACAATATTATTTCGAATGCAATAGTCTTTTTGGCACAAATACTATTTACATTAAATTCAACATGATTTCAGATGCTAGCATTTAACTAAATATTCCGCTATAAAAAGAGAATACCTACAATGCCATGCAAAAACTCAAATCTGTTCTTTTACACAAACTGTAAATCTGTTCTTTCACACAAAGCATGCTACAGTATTCAGGAAACAGCAGAGCCACTAAATGACACTGGAAAATCCCAATCTGTTATAGAGTGTGCGAGCGTGTTGTCTTTCCATTTTCACATTACTTTTCTCACCTCTTTTTTACTTTCACCTCATCACACTCAACACAAATGGGCTTTTTCTCTCCTCCCCCACACTTAAACAACAAACAATCAAGTCGTGTCCTGTCAGCTACATTAACTACAGTAATTGAGTGCGTTGGAAGCCATAGTCTTTCTTTCTGTTCAGTGGAAATGAGAATTCCCCACTGCTACTCTCCTTTAAATGCAAGACTTGCACAAACAGATAATGACTACATCCTCAACAGGCATGTATTTGAAGCAGTGGTGATGGAGTAGTCATCTAGCGTATCTAATGCTTGTGAGGCTTGCAGGTTTAGCCGTGACTCACACATTGTTAAAACAGCACATAGCTGAAATCACTGGAATTAGTCATTGAGTTTGGAGGTGGATGATGAGAGGTGACGTAAACAGCTAAACGAATTGAACGCTTAGAGCTGGAATCTGGCATAATGCTACACCAGATAAAGACCATCATCTGTTTCATAACTGTCAGCAGGTGTCCGACTGCAATGATTAAGGGCGCCTACACACCAAGAATTGTGTTGTATCAGAGAATTCTGCAAAATCATTGATTTCAATGAGAATGGTGCATTACAAAGACAACAGAACACTAAGGTTGGCATTCTGATGTTTGCAACTTTTGCTTAACAAACTCAGACACAGACATTCATTGATGGATGAGAAGCAGGTTTAGTTGTGCTTTTTTCAATCCAATTCACTGTATTATCTGTTTCCACACTCTCAAGATATATCTTGCTCTGTCCTATCCATAGATTGTTCCATCAGAGCTTCCTCTAGTCTATACAGTATGTGCCCTAACACCTTGACAAGGGGTCTACAATACAATTCCAGTACAAAAACCACAGCTAACAGAGGGAATGTCCCCTTTACCTTCAGACAAATTTGTCACTGAGATACCCAGGTTGAGAAAAATGCTTACAGCCTAACTACATCTAGAAAAACAGAATATGCTGCACAACTGCTTGCAGCTATTAGTATCGATGCTCCTATTATTGCTCCTTCAAGGGCGTTGATTGCACCCTCTGTGAAAAAAAACAAAAACAAAAAACAGCTACCACCACTAAACAACATGTGGTTGTGTGTGTATCTGTTAACATGCTCAGTGTGGTCTTCGGTCATGTCAGCATTTCTACAATGCCTCTTGCTTCTGCTGTTCCCTAGTGTGTAGAAGCATCATTGAGCAGACAGAGGCCCGGGGCACAGTGAACATCCCTTGCTGGAGATGAATGGGCATGCACACTCTCACCAGAGTCGCCCTCTTCCACCAGAGATCAAGTGTGAGGCAAGACCTCTCCCAGGTGTCCCATCATCAATTAAGCGTGAGATTGCTCTACTGTCCCTACCTGGATCAGCTCAATCTGTCTAGGGATAAAATATGATCGCACACCTCTTACTTCTCGGACCCTGGGGTGGCCTGCAAGAGTGGGAAGTCAGAGGACTGTGCCAAATAGCACCTTACAAGTGCAGCCACTAGATCCCAAACCACCCAGAACAGCCCAACATCGGTCACAGCCTGGGACCCTCAGGGGGTGGAAAACCTGTCCACTTCTACAGGTACTTCTCTTGCTGTCTATGCTGACATGCAGCAAGAGAGCACTAAAAGTGAGACCTATGGAAAATTAATTTGTGGGCACAGTATGAATCAAACTTCCTGAGGGCCTGGAAATTGATCTGCGAGAGCTTGTCTTAGAAAAAAAAAATACACTTACAACAAACCCAAAATGGAAATCTTGTTGGAGTGGGAATATTCCTGTAGAAGAATTTTGACTATATTTATTAAAGATGTTGTGGCTAAAACCTGAATCTCTAATTTTGCTATTAATGTGAGAGTGTCTTACAAAATTACAGAAAAATACAGTGCTCATAAAATGAGTGATTTGTGTCATTGAATCTCTTTTAGAATGCATTACAGCTTTCATGAGCGCGCTATAGCACTTTCATTGACCATAATATTGCAAAGCATACACTGTCCTAACCCTAACCTATCCTAACCCAACTAACTCAAGGGGAAATGATTGGTAAAATCAAAGGGCAATGATTGGTCGATCAGAATGGTACAGTCCCCAGCCTTCAACCTAAGCCTAGTCCTAAACATCAAACCTAATCCTACATCACTTAAATCTGATATTATTCCAGGATCAACAAAGATGTTAATCCAGGAGTGTACCTTACACAGCAAAAGCACAGACCAAAACCATGCACAAATATTCATCCATTTGGTCACATGAATGCTGGACTCCATCCCAGCATCTTTAAGCATAACAGGTGGGCACACCTGATACACACATTCACACTCTAACTCACAACTACTGGAGTCTCTAGTTCACCTAACATGTAGGTCTTTGGATTGTGGGTGAAATTTAAGTATTCAGAGTCACTCCAACATGGAAAGAACATACACAATCCACACAGAATGATCTCCTGTGTTAGCCATGACTCAACTGGGGACCTTTTGCTGTGAGGTAACAGTGATAATATCCTAACATGATATATAAATAACATTCACTCAGGGCTGCGACCTACTAGTTAACATGTTAAGACATGGGTGATGTGAGTTCATGTCCAGCTCCTGTCGTACTGGAAATGTAGATAGCCAAAAGACCAAGAAGGACAAAGAGCCTTCATGTCCTCAAAACTGTCTGCATGTGAGTTTGAAGGCTCTTATCAATAGTTGGGTTGTCAACGCACTGATGAAGTCACGCTGCAGTCAGCACTGACATGAGAGGTTATTATTATGCTGGTTGATCTGATCTGTGAGGAGAGAATAAGTCTTCTTGACCTGTCGGTGAGCGGTGCCCTAGGGAGAGTTATGGCTTTAATACGAACACTGCTGCTTCAATCTTTCCCCTAGCATCAGTGAAATGGTCAGCATGATAAGACTTTCATTGGCCTCATGTCAGACTGTGTTAAAGGAAGCATTCTGGTAGTCGACAGACTCCACAAAGCATCTAAACAGCACATACAGTACAGCACAGATAGAAATGCTTTGCTCACCCCCAGGGAAGATAGTTATCATATACGCACCCTTATATCATCCCAACACTTTATTATTTTCCTTCTTCTGTGAAACACAAAACAAAGCAAAAAAGGTATCTTATAGTGCCAAGCTCCAAAATGAAAAAAAAAAAAGTATATTCAATGTTTTCTAAAACAAATGGTAATGATAGCTTTGTGTGAGGAACAAACTAAAATAAGATGTTATTCACTGATAATCTTCCCCTCATTTGGAGCACACAAATGCTGACTTTTTGGCGCACTAGTCACATAAGGCATGGCAATCCCCATTGTTCTTGCCATGGCTAAGGTAGAGGGGAAGATGTTATGACTTCAGAAGACTTGGATTATAAGTGGATGACACATATGGGTACTTTTATGGTGTTTTTAGTCAATTTTGGAGCATGTCAATACAACTCACCATCCATTTTCCATGTGTCGAAAAGTTTAGATTTTCCCTTCAGTGTATATTCTTATTTTGTGTTGCACAGAAGAAATTATGTCATAAATGTTTGGAACAACATGAGATGATAATTTTTCCCACTTTCCCCCCCAACTTTCTTTTTATTTAAATTTTTTTACAGAACATAAACAAAACTTTTGAATGCTGGACACAGACTCTCAGCATGTCTCATTGGAAAATTTCGATAGCTTTAATACAAAGAAGCCAGATGGCAAGGGTTTAGACATGAGGTCTCTTAACTTCTCATGCCTTCCATAAAAACATAAATGCACAATAAACACATCTTTACACTGTTGAGTATTTGGCCACCCTCACAATTTTGTCTACATCCTTGGTTTAAGGAGACTAAATGGAGAAAGTCAATGGATCTTACCTGAATGGTGGGTGGTGAGCGCTGCTTGCGGGTAGTGGTGGTTGACAGGGTGGTGGTGGTCTCGATGAAGGTGGTGGACATCTCTGGGGGCATGGAGGTGGTGGTACGTGAGGGACTTCTGCTGGTGGGCACATCCCCCACCAGTCTCACACTGCCATTTATCTTGATGTTAGCATGACCTTCAGCTGCCATGTTGAGAACCTTCAGGCCATTGTAATAAAGACCAGAGAGCTGGCCTTGATATGGTCGCTTGCGGTCATTACCGCCTATTGAGATGGTGGCTTGGGTGTTAAAAATGGTCAGCTGACGACCTGAGGGTAAGACCAGTGAAGGAAGACACAATCAGAATGGTTTATATCAATTATTGTATATATATATATATGTATATATATATATTTTAAATTTAGCTAATTGATTAATGTTATCATTAATGGGCTATCTTTTAATATCCAGTCATAGTATTAAAAATTAAAATTAGCTTTTTTTTTTTTTCTTTTCTTTGCTGTGTTCACTGCGAGGTGCTTCTCATGCAAATGTTTTGGGGCAAATTTCACATGGCTTTTCATATGGTTAGAAATAGAAATGCAGGCCGATTAAGACTATTACACATTTACAATTCTATATTACAGCGGGCAAGGAAGAAAGCTCATCTCATACATTTCAAAGGAATATCATGTTGATTCATGCATGTAGAACCACTAATGGGATTTCAATGTGGTTTTAGACAGTGTTAAAGGGACTTTATAATCATCTTATGTAGTTTAGGCAATGACCTTTAAACGCATTTAATAATTCAAAGGACTTTAATGGTAAATTTGATAAATGGTCACCCCGCCCTTTCATCCTGTTTTTGAATGAAACTGAAGAGGTGTCGGTCGATTTCATCACAGCCTTCAAACACAAAAGTGCGTTAGTCAGCAAAGTAGCGTTTCACTTGAGCACCAATTTGTTGTCTTTGGAAACGTGCTGCATTAAGGGTTGGGTTTTTGGATTATTCAACCACTAACATTACCACTATGGAAAATCATTCCAAAGAAAAGTTAAAAATAAACATCCTGACTTTTGTTGAGTTTTGGTTTAGATTTAAAGTTGGAGTCCAGAAGCTACGTACTTATGCAGTGTTATTCTTATTTACCAGTCCCTTTAACTGGTCAATGATCTGATGGAAATAACAAAAGAGGACCACAATCCACATAAAAAAATAATACTCAACGGAAATATTACGTAATGGGAAGGGAAGTAAATTATGAACATTTTAGGTTAATTATTGGCAAAAGGCTAAGCAAAGAATCATCAGACCTGGTTGGACAAAAATAGAACGAAACGACATGACAAGGAGCATATGAACGCAAATTAAAATCAACGAAAAAAAACACTGAGGTCTTGTGAGGGTTACCTTTCTCATGTAGCCAATCTTCGACCGGCCGGGTATATTTGAACGGGATTTTCTTATTAGCCATTTGATAACGCTCATTGTCGCTGTTGCCTTTAAAGTTTGAAAGACATCTTAGCACATTGCACATTTATACACTGTTTAAGAAGGTTTAGCCGTGTTTAAAATGATTTAGGTCTTGTTATCATAGGCAGTTTAGTTCATTGTAAGGTTAACTTCAGTTGTAAGATTATAAGGCATTTTTATTAAATAGTAACCAACTAAATAACAGTTTAACACATAATTATTGCAAGAAGAATCACACACCACATTCAGACTTTAAGACAAAATACAGGCAATCGTTAAAGCGAGACATACTAACAATTCATTTCAAACTGCATTTCCACTGAGAATCTGTAACAGTTGATCTCCCGCTTAGCAATCAAATGAGGTGTAACTGTTTTCCCACTGGACACCACATGCTTTTAAATTTCAAGGTGCCAAGGAACTCTTTCCGAACTATTAAGGTAAGGGAAAGAGAAAAAGGGAGTGAATGAGAAAGAGAGAGAGACAGAAATAAAAAGAGATAATGTGCAGAAGCTCTAAACCTACCAGGAAATAAGACTTGTGATGACACAGATTTGAGGAAGACACTGCATACAGATGAGATCATTACAGCATGGTGTGAGGTCTGCTGCTGCGGGGTCCCTGGAAGCCCTCTGAGGCATTGGGCCGCTTGAATATTTTGCCATTATTTGGACTTTGTTACACTTCTTTCTCCGACTGGAGTGAGGTGTTAGGGCTGTAAGAGTGATCTAACATCTGCCATCTTGGGTGTATTTACTGCATGTCACGTCCAGCTGCACTTAACAAATGCTGAAACCAGTTCATCAAAGAATGTTGGAGCTTTTCATATTTCAAGCACATGTTAGATGAATGTTGGTCATAATGAATGAAATGGCATGTCTGTCTTCCAAACTAAAGGATATTGAACAGATTCTGATTTTTGAAGTTTATCTTTTTCATACTTTGAACTAAAAGTATGATAATACAGTGAACAACTCAAATACTGTAGTGCACTTTCATAATGTTTTTATGGTGCTTTTTAAAAGTTTTTTCAAACTCAACAGCATCTGTACCCACTCACTTTATTGCATGAAAAAGAGCAGCATGAACGCTCTTCATGCTGGGTAAGTAACATTCAGCATGAGGGTAAGCAGATGATTACAGAATTTAATTTTTGAGTTCCTATGCATTTCAATGTACGTCAAGCAGGGGGAAAATATACTTTACAGTAGTACTTTGATGAAGCTGTAATGCTAAAAAGAAAAATAAGAAGAAGAATAACCCTACAGCTTGAGCTCAAAAAAAGCAAAAAGGACTTCAAAAGAGCAAAGTTACTCAACACATCTCACTTAGCTAAATAAGTCACTGAGCGCTGAGTCACAGCGTACCTTCTCAGAACTAGAAAGAAAAAAAGGTGCATAGAATAGGATTGCTATTCAGAAACACAAAGGTTCTGCAGTGACAGGGATGTGAAATGGACGAGGCCGGTGGCGATTCAAGGCCCCGCTTTTCTTGTGCTTTCCTTTTTAAATTAGCAGAAAAGGGGCTTCAAAGTGTGCTGTTACTGCTGGCTGAGCGGGGGTGGGGGCGAGGTAAAGGGGTGAGGGTGGGGGGTAATAAGTAGCTTCCAGGGCTGCCGATGCCTTTGATCCTGACGGGCAGCGCATGCAAGCCTGGGGCTAGAGTGGCTTTCCTGGATGGAGGCCTGCATGCTGGAGAGAT
This sequence comes from Spinibarbus caldwelli, assembly GCA_039654775.1. NCBI lineage: Eukaryota > Metazoa > Chordata > Actinopteri > Cypriniformes > Cyprinidae > Spinibarbus > Spinibarbus caldwelli. The sequence continues at coordinate 6,811,723 of CM077240.1, forward strand.
CCAGGAGAGCTTGAGGGTTTGGACATTGATTTTAGACATCAGACGCTTTGCCAGCGCTCGCTATCTCTCATGTTAATGTGAATATATTACGATGATCTTTGCAGAACTATCTAACCTCCAAACAATGTTCAGTGGCTATAGAGAATGGGAACCTGATGTCAAAGCACAATGCATTGTGGGAATTTAGGACATGAGAGTTGAGACTGAATAGAAGTGAATGTAAACATTTTATATTATTTTATGTTAACATTATTCAGTGAGAATGGTTATGGTAATTGACACAGTAAGCATTAACCATCCCATCAAGATCTTAGTTGAACAATATAACAAAATAATATAATAATAACATAATAATAACTCGGGTGCAAGTGAAACTGAAATTTGGTAAGGTAAACAATTTAAAATGTGGCTTTATGACTATAGATTTATTATACAGTATACTACAAAAACATTGATTTGCACTGAACTGCATAATCGCTCACACCATAAATACGCCACAAATATTTGCGGCATCTTGTTGATACCCTTGTGTATCTTGCATCTTGTGTATGATTGAGCCCATTCATTTTCTTTATTTACTGCACTCCTCTGCTTACTTGTTCAGCATCTCTAGTAAGGAATCTTAAATTTCATTCAAGGCATTCAAGTGAAATTATTTATTTGTACAGTATCCGTAAAACACTTTTTTTCTCTTTTTTTTTTTTCAGACACATGACTGAGCAAATTATTTTCAACTTGAAGAGATTTGCATATTAGTTCTGTTTTATTCTGAGCGACTGTAAACGATTTTCCGAAAATTAATAATATAAAAAGGTCTGGTTATTTTGTTATGATTTTTGATTGTTTACACTGTGTGCTTCTAAGTGTGTCTAAAAATATGGCAACCATTACACAGAATGCAACATGCCATGACATAGTTTCCCATTCTCTATACCCTCTACTCAGCATCACCCTTATGAGTGAATCTCATGAAAATTTGCCCTGATCACATTTCAGGCAAAAATTTAAATAACAACAACAACAACAACAACAACAACAACAACAACAACAACAACAACAACAACAACAACAATAATAATAATAATAATAATAATTTATGTATTTATTTATTTGTTTGTTTGCATGAACCAAAACCTGTTTTTAGGACTGTAAAGTTTTTACTTAATGTAACATTACTTTTTTATGAAAATTAATTTATAATTATCATGAAAAATATTAAAAAAAAAATATTGATATTGAAGATAATTCTTCTGTTATAATCTCCTCAGATGCACAATAGTCATAGCTTGTGGACAAACTCTGCATACTAGCCCAAATCTTTAACCGCTACACCACACCGCACCCCCATCCATCAGCACATTTGTGTAGGTTTCCCGCTAGAACAATATCTGAATCATTCCCTTTAGATGGCACTGCTTTAGTCAAAACAAATGCTGGCATGGTGTCACTATGTCCTCTTTCAGCGCCAGAGATTTGTGGTAGGGGGCCATCAGCAGATGCTGAAAGCATACAAACAATGTGCGAATGTATTCTATTGCCAGTTCATCATGGTCTGTACTGGTGAGAAGTGAGAAGGTTTTGTTCCTCATTGGAACGCAATCTAACTTTGGCTATAAGGGTCTCGCTGGACACATCTCAGAATAATGCATGTTCTTCTGTTCAGCTGTTTGTAGGACATATGTTTTTCTCCATCGACTGGCTCAAGTATGTTCTCTTGATACTATTCTCCTTGGGACACATGAGACTGTGCAACTCTATTTTTTTTTTTTTTTTTTTTACATGGGTAATACATCTGCACATGGAATAAATCTGAAATAAATCTACATATGACTGCCTCTAAAGCGGGACATCAATGAATATTTTTACATTACCACACCACAGCCCTGCTGCTATCACCTGTCTATACAGTACCAGGCACAAACATCACACAAACAGAGCAAGTAAATAGAATACGTTAATAGAACCCATTATAATCATTGTCTACACTGGATATAGATGCAAATTCAATTTCAGACGTAGTCCATGAGGTTAAGTCTGCTGGACAAATGGAAGAGTTAAGGAACATTTACTTTGATCATTCAAGAAAGCAGAATGTAACTTCATCGATTGTAGCATCACTTTTTAAATCTACTGCCAAAGAATTACTAATAACCTGCCCTGATGGAAAGATTCCCAACTTCTCCAATGAGGAGCTTGACTTTGTTGCTACATTTCATTTATCTTTTTCATCTGTTTCTTCAGTGCAAACAGACACACAATGGCCAGACCCCACCAACTGAAGCCACACTTTCAAGTTTGTAATTCCAGCTGAACATTATTATTGTCACACTAATGGAAAATGCAAGTCTCATTCACGTAAAAATAACTTTTCAGTGTGTATGAGTGTCCTGTATAAAATAGAGCTCTCTTTTAAGTAAACTTTGTTGTCTTGATCTCATGTAGCAGTCTATGGCACCGCAAAATTTGTAAAAGTCAAGTCACATTTATTTTTATAATGCTTTATACAATATTGTTTCAAAGCAGCTTCAGTATTAAGCAGGAAAGCAACAGAATCAATGAACCAATTTTCAAAAATTAGGCAAATCCTAATTGTGCTGTAAAGCAGCTGTAGCAAGACAATAGTGTCATCATTTGGATAAAAGCAACTGCTAAATGACTAAATGTAAATGTAAATGTAAATTATTTAGCTCCATTTAGTTCAGTGTTGGTTCAGTTCAGTTTCAATAACTGTAAATTTCTTTCATTATGAAATAAGTTCAATTCAGCTATAAGCAGCTCTACTGAGAACAGTAGGATAAATGTTGATTTCATTCAGTTTAATAATAGCGTCTATGTTGCAAAATTAATCAACAGTGAACAAATTATTTGACACTGAAAACACATTAAATAGAATAAATGTAGCTTTGATTTTTAGAGAAACAAATATGGGAACTTAGCATGTTTCCTTAAGATGCAAACATATTACAGTATTTTTATGCTGTAGAACAGTCAAAAAATGACATACAGCACCTTTAACAGCAGCTCAAATGTATTGTGTATTCTGACAAAACTGTATTTCTCTGGTGTCACTCTGGTAAGCCCTGCACTATGTGCACTTCTTCTTGTTCAAATAACTTTAAATATCTTAACTTCTTGTTGGTCAAATAACTTTAAATATCTTAAATATCATTAAACATTTCCTTATTGACTTGCATTCAGTGTGCCCCAACAATTGCTTATCCAGTCATGCTTGGTTAGAACATATGAATAAGCTCAGGGATCATGCTACCCTGGAAATTCTTATCCCATGCCATGGCAACACAGCTGCATGGATCTGATAGCAGTTTATTGAGTGATTCAGCATCACTGATGTGAAGAATTTCAAGTGCTATTCAGTCTATGAGTTTGAATCCTAGCCTGTAATTACTCAAGAGATGGTGCAGGAACTGAAATCAATAATTGTCAAATTACAAACATGAATGTCCTGCGTATTATCAGTGTTTGAGCGTGTGTATGCCTATGAAAAAGAAAGAGAATTACCAAATCTGCAATTGAATGATGGCTGAAGGTAGTCAAGGATCTCTACAATAAATAAATAAATAAATAAATAAATAAAGACTAAATCACTACAGAGGCAAAGCTTTAATGAAAATTTGAGCAAATTCATTGGCCTTTAAATATTGAGTACTTGTCTGATGCAAAGATGTGAGGTTTAATGGAGGCCAATATATATCATCATTGATTGAATTCATTGGAGCAAAAGGTCTTGACGACCTACTACTGGACCTACTGGAATTTAGCCATACTGTACCGTTTTAACCAGAATTTCACTGGTGGTTAATTCTGCCCATAGTGAAAGAATTAATAAGAGAAACAAACAAACAAGGAACATTTTGCAGTATGTATGCTGTGTACAATATGCAAATTTCTTGCATTTATGGAATACATGAATGGGCATGTATTCCATAAATGCAAGTGCCGTGAAAAGGTTTTTGCTCCCTTCCTGTTTTCTTGGCAATTTTTTTTTTTTACACTTTTTGCATATTTGTCACACTTAAAAGATTCAGATCGTCAAACAAATTTTAATATTATTACACAAAGATAACCCGAGTAAAATCAAAATTCAGTTTTGAAATATTGATTTAATTTATTAAGGGAAAAAAGCTGTCCAAACCTGCCTGGCCCTACGTGAAAAAGTAATTGCCCCCTAAATCTAAAAACTAGTTGTGCCACCCTTGGCAGCAACAACTGCAATCAAGCGTTTGCGATAACTGGCAATAAGTCTTTCACATCGCTGTGGATGAATTTTGGCCCATTCTTCTTTTCAAAATTGTTCTAATTCAGCCACATTGGAGGATTTTCGAGCATGAATGGACTGTTTAAGGTCATGCCACAGCATCGCAATTGGATTTTAGCCCGGACTTTGATTTGGCCACTCCAAAACCTTAATTTTGCTTTTCTTGAGCCATTCAGAGGTGGACTTGCTGGTGTGTTTGGGATCATTATCCTGCTGCATAACCCAAGTGCGCTTGAGCTTGAGGTCACAAACTGATGGCCGGACATTCTCCTTCAGAATTTTGATAGAGTGCAGAATTCATGGTTCCATCAATTATGGCAAGTCATCCAGGTCCTGAAGCTGCAAAGCAGCCCCAGACCATCACACTACCACCACCATGTTTGACTGTTGGCAGAATGTTCTTTTTATGAAATCCTGTGTTGGTTTTATGCCAGATGTAACCGGACACACACCTTCCTAAAAGTTCAACTTTTGTCTCATCAGTCCAAAGAATATTTTCCCAAAAGTCTTGGGGATAATCAAGATATTTTTTGGCAAATGTGAGATGAGCCTTTGTGTACTTTTTGGTCAGCAGTGGCTCTTGCCTTGGAACTCTTCCTTGGATGCCGTTTTTGCCCAGTCTCTTTCTTATTGTTGAATCATGAACACTGACCTTAATTGAGGCAAGTGAGGCCTGCAGTTCTTTAGATGTTGTTCTGGGTTCTTTTATGACCTCCTGGATGAGTTGTCGTTGCGCTCTTGGAGTAATTTTGGTAGGCCGACCACTACTGAGAAGGTTAACCACTGTTCCAAGTTTTCTCCATTTGTGGATAATGGCTCTGACCGTGGTTCGCTGGAGTCCCAAAGCTTTAGAAATGGCTTTCTAACCCTTTCCAGGCTGATACGTCAACTATTTTGTTTCTCATCTGTTCCTGAATTTCTTTAGATCGTGGCATGATGTGTTGCTCTTTAAACATGCTTCACTTTGCCAGACAGGTTCTATTTAAGTGATTTCTTGATTCAACAGGTCTGGCAGTAATCAGGCTTGGATTTGCCTAGTGAAATTTAACTCAGCTTTCTAAAATAATGTGGTTAATCACAGTTCTTTCATGATTTAACAGGAGGGGGCAATTAATTTTTCACGTAGGGCCAGGTAGGTTTGGACAGCTTTTTTCCCTTAATAAATTAAATCATCATTTAAAAACTGTATTTTGTATTTACTTACATTAACTTTGTGTAATATTAAAATTTGTTTGATGATCTGAATCTTTTAAGTGTGACAAATATGCAAAAAAAAAAAAAAAAAAAAACGGAAGGGGGCAAAAACCTTTTCACGGCCCTGTATACGTTTAAAACAGTATACAACCCAAGCAGAATGTGTGGAATAGTTTATCCTGCAATACAGTGCACACTCACTGTATGGGGGCAGTCGTGGCCTAGTGGATAGAGAGTCGGACTTGTAACCCGAAGGTCATGGGTTGGAGTCTCAGGTCCGACAGGGATTGTAGGTGGTGGGAGTGAATAACCAGCACCTCAATACCACGACTGAGGTGAGACCCTTGAGCAAGGCACCGAACCCCCAACTGCTCCCCGGGCGCCGCAGCATTGGCTGCCCACTGCTCCAGGTGCTCTACTGTGTGTGTGTGCACTTGGATGGGTTAAATGCAGAGCACAAATTCCAAGTATGGGTCACCATACTTGGCCACATACCACTTCCCTTTCCTCAGTATTGGATATTGACAAAAGTAGATTTTCTTTTTCTTCTGGCATGTATATCTAGATAAACTGGATAACTGTATAATAAATGCAGGCTGAATTAGACATACAGTACAGCTTAGTAAGATCAACAATGTAGCACACTAGCCAGGTACAGTAACTAGAAAGATGGATGTGTTATGGATGGAAGGAACAAACAGACATAACGACAGATGCTTTTTGACAGATGTAAATTGATTGAATAAGAAAAACAATTGTTCAAATTCTGCTCTTTCAGAATGTCTTTCTGTTTGATGAGTCATGTTAATATGTCAATCTATCCTCGCTAATATTTTGTTGGATATCTTCTTTTTTCCACCACAGAACATTCTCATATCAACAAGGTTATGACAAACTTGTGGTTTACACTCTGGATAAAGTAAACACAAGATTCACAGCGATTCTGTAGATATCCTGCAATCTGTGTAAAAATATCTCCTCATTTAAAATACTGCTAGATGCTGCTAGGAATGTCTACTGAATGAATGTTTCACATAGACTAGAGAGACTAATTACAGAACATCTCACACACAAGAGACAGAGACTAATTTGAGACTGAGTGATGCAACAGCTTCAACAGAAGCCTCCATAAACCTCCCGTCATTGTGCAGGTTTATTTTTCAATGTACAAATTTGACATATATTGAGTTTGGCCATTTAGGACATTTCAGGTGTTATATTTAGCTCTGAGGGTGGCTAATAGTCTGTAAGGAAAATGGCATGCTATCTCTGGCTCTTTGTCAGTGTCCATAACAGAACCAGTTTGAATAGGGAGCACAGCATTAGCCTGTGTCCTTCTGCCTGTCCCCTCTGCCTGCATGTTGGCCATTTTATGGCTATCTCACTTTAGAAAGACCTGCCGTTGAATACAGCTTGAGTAACCCTGACGAAAGCTGCTCTCTAATTGGACGAGAAGTGCAGGGGCCAGACATCCCATGGAGGGTGCTGAAGCAACAGAGACATCAAAGTGGAGGACACAGAACCTAAATTAATTGAGTGTGAAGGGTTTTTGAGAGGTTTTTTTTTTTTTTCGATAGCGTTTGAGGGCAGTATTTCAGCACGCCCTATTTCTCCGTGTAGGAGACGCTTGAGCTTCTATAACAAACCTCTGCTGCATTTGATGAACTCATTTGTATTCATCTATCATTGCTGGCTTCCTAAGTCTGGGAGTCATAGATACACAGAGGTCCGGGGCTCATTCTCCCACAGCTGCTGTAGCTGCCACAATACTGCCTTAAACCTGTGCCCCGCTCTTCCCTCTGCCTTTCAAAGCCTCTCAAAAGCAGCTGGCCAGATGTCATGGCGCTAATCGCGGGGACAAAGGCAACGGCTTGGCCTGCCATTGTGTGCAGGCCAGGTGCCCAGGCTTGATTACTCCCACATATGGACGTTTCAGAGGACAATTAAGAAAGAAACGCAAGCCAAGTTGTTCGAGAACTAAGTGGCATTTGCTTTCTTCTTTGCAGTGTCTTTTCTCTTCTATGCCTTTCCCTCAGCAGAAAGGAGATCAGTGTTGTAATTATGAACACCTGTTCCCATTTCTAAAAATTTGCATGCTTTGAAACATGCAGATTATAAATTACATGGGCAAGGAAATAATTTTGTTCCTTGCCTTCCAACCCTTGATTTCCTTGGGAGCATATGATATCCAGTGGGTTTAACAGTAAAAACTCACTTCTGTCTGAGAAACTTTGCTTTGGGTAGTTAGCAGGCTGTATATATTACCTGATGGAAAGTGCTCGTTGATTGGCCAGTTGTCCACCTGTAAGGTGGCATTTCCCCCATTCCTTGTGAAGCGCACCACATGATATTTTCCATCATTGACTTCTGTAGTCATCTCTTTGACGCTGATGTCCACTGTGCCAATGTTGAACGTTACGCCCACCTTTCCTTCTTCCTGGAATAGAAACAACACAAACAATCTCAGCTGAGCTACACCAAATGGCTGATTCAACTCAGCGTAAAAGGATGAAGGTGCTATCTTAAATAACAGGAAAAATTTGCATGTTAAAGTGATCCACTTTTAGAAACCTCTGCAACGATGCTGCCAATGAGAGCACGCAAACTGATGTGGATGCCAAGACTGCTGCATTTTTTATATCCAGTTGATAAGAATGAGCTGCCAACAGAAATGTGGGACATGCACGTAACGATGACTAATGCGCTTTGTACCGACCTACTGCAAATTCACAAACATATGCTCCTCCACCTTTCACATATGTATCCCATATGGCTCCTGTTTGGGGACTCTTCATAACTCCCTGATGGAGAACTAAGACAACTTGCCCCATTGTCTTTTGCACAGTCTGCTAGCGCTATTCGCAAGGCCAATTTCACTCCAAGTTCATGTTCACATAGCTATCATGAAAGGGTTTCGAGGCATGCCAGACTTGATGGAGTGCATTTCTTGTCTTATGTCGTTTGTTTTAATCCCCACCAGGCCTCTTGAAAGTGTAATTACCTGTCCTCAAGGCATGGCACAGAGGAAGCCATTTTTCAAACAAAAGGGAAGGTAAATAAATACATGGATGTGCTGTACTGAAGTGTGTGATAAATTAATCTGCCACCACACACACCAACTTTCACTGTTCCTCAATGGTTTCTGAGGGCTTTCCAAGACTCTCAGCGTGCTCCACTTTCAATGAACGTAACCTAAGATCTGCTGGTGAGAGCACAACTACTGCAATTTACAATTAAAGTGCATGGTAAGGTGCATGGAAAGTTTTTAATGAGAGGTGTATGATGAACGTTAATTTTGTGAAGACAGACCAAAAGCTGGAGAATGCTACATTGACATGCACTGTTTGTGCTCTCCATTAGAGCCAAGAAAAGCAGTGCAGTACACAGCAAGCTAATCTAAGAGTCTGTTTAAGCTTTCTGATTCCAGCTATACTATGCCCGGCACAAATTAAGATCTGCAAACTCCCATAAAGTAATGGCTGGTTGGGCAGCACCATCTGATTATTAGATATCCTAGTTCAGACAGTTTCCATTGTGAGGGTTGAAATGATAACAAATGGGAGTGAGTCAGGAGGCTTTACAGATTTCTCTGAAGAATCTCTTTCTAGCTCACCAATTCTCTACCACAAGCAACATATGCTCAGTTCTAAAACCTAGAGAGATGACTACTGAGGCAGCATTTTAATTCATCATTAATGCACTCTAGATGCAGATGTACTTATGCTGCCTCCTTAGATACCTTGTTTCTATATTGCATCCTTTTCAGAGAAGGCATTGTGGTGAGCTCCATGTAAATAAAATAAAATAAAATAAATATAAAATAAGATGGTGTGTAAGACTATACAAATGTAAATAAATGTATAAAACATTTAATGAAATATTGAAAGGTCTCTAGAAAAAAAAATAATAAACTATTACCAATATTGCTGTGTGCTATGTATATCAATGATTATTAGAGTATCATGACGTTAACCTAGCAACACGCTAATGCCAAACTACTGAAATCAACTGTAAGTCAGATCTATAGGAGCACAATTCTGTGGCACATAGAGTTGCTGCATTAGTTGAAGTGTTCCAAATTACTCACTCAGTAAACAGAAGGCAGCTCAAGTTTTAGTAAAGAGCTGGAGTCTTGCTTGGTTCCCTACTTGCATATCCAGGCTGGTGTGACTGTCATTTCCAATTACACTGCATTGACCAACATTTCATTGTCTTTTCAGAGAATGTGCTGATAATGGTAAATTGCATTCTAAAGAAAATAAAACCATTCACAATGATGATGGCAATAATGACTCGCTATTGTTACACTAATATAGTCAATTTCAATTCCTATATTCAAGATATTGAGCAGCATTAACACATTATGGTAAGACAGCACACACTATATTGCTTTTTTCATTAGAAAGGAAACAGCACACAAGATTGATGCTTGTTGAATGTTGCACTTTCTTTGATATAATACCTGATGTCTCACAGATGGAGGCAAACATTTAGAAGGTTATTGCAGAATTTTGCTGCAATGGAGAGCATAATGTCTGGTGTTTCTCCGCCGTGGGTGGTATCAGCGTAGCCAAGAGTGATAAAAGTAATTTGAGTTGCAGCAGGGGCCTGCACCGATGAAGAAGGGCTCTATCTCTCCTCCATGTAATGTTCGCTGACACCAGTAATAAGCTACACAATCCAATTCTGTCCCTCCGATCAATGGCTCCAACAAAAAGTCAGCCCCAGGCATCAAATCTCTCCCAGAAAGCCTCTATCGCTGCGGCAGCCTGCAGACAGGAGCGCAGTACCTTGATCTCTTGGCAAGGGACTAAACCATATGCAACCATTATCATCAGTATAAACAAGGCATAGTGCAAAGAACAGCCTTCAAACTTTCTACAGCAAATGTTTAGGCTATAATTACTGTAGATACTTTTCAATTGTCTGAAACCCAGTTCGATTCTCCCTGCAGTTCTGAATCATTTTGCACCAAATGTGTTGTGTGTGTTCTAGTATTAGCTGGTGGTCCCTGTATCTGGTTGACAGTCTAGGATTAGATGCCAGCTTTCCCCCTTTTCCCACCATTTTGTTAAAAAAGTTTTATTTTATTACAAAATCTTAACACACAAATCAGCACTTGTGTCTGTCTGTCACAGATACAAAGAATGCAAAGAATGCAAGCAGCAATGAGAAATGCATTATGCTATAATAGGCAAATTATCCGTAATCAATATATTTTTATTTCAGCAAGTAGATTTGGAATGAAAGCACTCCTTCGTTTCTTGGAGTGAACCCCGACAAAAAATAATATAATATAATATAATATAATATAATATAATATAATATAATAATATAAATAAATAAATAAAAAAAAGCATTCACACCAACCAAACATTGAAGTGAAACATACTGGAGCAAAAGCTGTAGTCTGAAAGCATCAAGTTCCATTGAGTTCCATTTCAGAATGATCATAACTACTCTGAAATAAAATGGGACCACCTGACCAATTTGACATAAGATCAATTGGTATCAATCACTAACAATGCTCAATTTGTGTGTGAGATGTTCTGTAACAGTTTAGGCCTATTAAATATTAAAAATGATGGCACTTACAGTAACACAGAAATAATAAATAAATAAATAAACAAACTTTTGGGTGTGTTTTATGCAAACTGCCAAATTAATTTAGTATATTTAAAAGGTATTAACATTAGTATGATGTCAAGAACAAAATCATGTGCTTAAGCACATGTTGTGAATTAGGTGAAAATGTTTCGTAAGAACTACTGTGCATATAAATACAAATAATCCATAGAATTGTTAGTGAATGAGATGCAATGATTCCAAGCAGTTGACCAAACTTAGCATACTTTCATATGTCTACTCAGGAGATTCAGAAATGAATGAAAATACTTGTGGCTGCAAGTATCAAACAACCACGTGACCTTTGATGAGGGCATCCAGTATCAAACAGTTAACTAATCCTTGTGTATAGATTTACATAGGCCATCTACAGTACATGACCTAAGAGGTAAATTTAGCATGAGGTTAGAGCTCATCAAAATGGTATAACGACACATGCAGGAGATGAATCGATTGACTGAGATTAATGGCTTCTCGCCTTGAGTCTGGGCAAAGATCTGCAGGCCTCTTCCACCTGTCGGCCATGAAACGTTAGAGTGATTTTGTAATATTTGGAGGATGGCAGGGAACATTTGTAGCATTTGGAAGTCTGCAGGGCCCCCATAGTTGGAGTAAGTGATGACCCTGTCAATACCTTCCTGCACACTTAATTCCAACATTAATATTACAGTGTTAATGGAATAGCAACATGCCTGAATTTTTGAAGCTGAGACACACTTTTGCAAAATCATATAAAATGAATATAAATGTCTCATTGCAGAGGTATTACATAACAGCAACACTGGATTTCGGTATATTTTTATACATTATTATAAAAATATGAATCTACTGTACAGTACTGTACTATGGGTTGAGCTGTAAAGCTGTCAGTTTAAACGTATAAATAAGGTACAGGAATAAAGTGTTAAAGAAATAAGGTGTTAAAGTCATGTCACTCCTGCTAACATTAAAGTGGACATGGTAATAAAGTTTACGGACACGTCTTTTTGAATACATGCTAGCAATAACCTAATTAGGAAGGAAATGACATGAAACACTTCCCTCTCCATTCATTATACACTTCCTCAAACTTCCTCAGCCTCGAACCTCAGCCTTCTGTGCGATCTCTCTGCTACTAATTTCAGGAGCAGTCTACCATATTCTCTGAGTCGTGCTAAGGAGAAAAAAATGTCAATACATATTCATACTGAGCCCTTCATTAAATCAACCTCAAAAACGAGTGGAGACACAGTTAGAAAAAGTCCTGCCGAATCTGAATGTTGACGGCAATGTGCAGCTCCTCATTCCTTATGCTAAGAGAGACATGGTAAAAACGGCATTTTCACTTCAGTGTGAAATCAGCCTTACCTACTTAAATATATATAATTTACATGATATAGATTACGTTTCATATGTTTGATAATTCAAGTCCATTACTGTTTTTAATATGTAGGAGTGTCAACCAGCATTAGCCTTCAACATTCTGCAATAGGAAAAGAGGAGTGAATGTGGAGGGTAACGGTTTTGACTCACTATTTGCTCAAAGTCAAACACCCAATCTTCACTTTGATCTTTTTTTCTCTGGGTCAGAGTTATTAAATATTTACCTCGCATTGCATGTTGTTCCTACTGAATGCAAACAGGAAGACTCCTGGAAATGTTATTATTTTTAGCACACTGCAAAGCTAACTAGAGTATTACTTTTATCTTGTTCTTCTTTGCTTAAAGACCCTGTGAAATGCCTTGATGAGTTCAGTTTCTTTTCTGTGATAACACATTTCTTGATGAAACAGGAAGTTGGGCAAGGACATACCAAAGACTTCACCCCTTTTTAATAGACAATATCTGCTTTTACCCCTTAGCCTCCTACTGTAAGCTCTTGCTGGTATTGCCATAACTGCATCATCTCAAATGAGCATTAAAAATACGCCATGTACAACTAAAGATTTTCACTCCTGAGAATAAATTAATCATGTCTGACTGCTAATTACAGTTGCTAAAAAATAACTTTTGCTTTTGTGTGATGCTATTATGTATTACAGTTAAGTCTGTAAAACCTTTTTTGCAACATATATTATAACTTTGTAGCTCATGGTGGCTGAAAAACAAAAAAAACAAAACAAAACAAAAAAACTATATCCAAAACGAAGTTCCCAGAAGTGATGACAATTGCAGCTCTGTCCTTGGAAGTAATCACTAGTGTACATTAACGTCAACAGCACCTCCATGGATGATCAGGAAACACTAGATTCTGTATTATAGCTTCTCTGCAATACAACTAACATACTGATGCCCTTTGCATTCACTAGGGACATAGCAGTAATTTCAATTACCCTCTCAAACAAATCAAGCCATGTATGCAGCAATGATTTATGAGCTGCCTGTAACACACTTAAGTGCGAATAGACTAAATGATTTGGCTTCCTATTGAGAAGCGAGCCGCAGAAATGGTGCAGTCATGACCTTCAGCGAGGTTTCAGTTGACATGGTCATTGTCTCTGTCTCTCTCTATACAAATCAATCACTGTAATGTCAACAACCCGGTCACTTTCAAAGCTGACAGCAGTGAAGCCACTTCATATTTTATGCTGACTAGAGGATAATGCAGAACAAAAAGTGAAAATGGTTATATTACAAAATTTATGCCAAGAAGTCAGAACATTTACACATTTACTTTGGCTGGACCCTGAGAGTAATTTTTTAAAGTTTCTATTATCTACTGGAGTCTGTCAAAGCTACATAAAATAAAATATAAATAAATAAATAAATAAATAAAAAATAATAATTCACTAGAAAGGCTAAAAAGTATACTACAAGACTTTATACATAAAATATATAATATCAATTTGAATAAAATTTATTTTTATAAATTTTTTGTTAAATGCAAGCTTAAAAAAGACAACCTGCTCAGATAGATTTATTATTTTCATTCAGTCTTTCAGTCTGACCAGCTGACAAGTATCCAAAACCCCACTAACACCAGCAAACCATGCATGAGCAGACCATCTAATGTGGGATTTAGCTGTTTTCCTTTAGCAGAAATTATTTAATACAGAGGCAAACAACAGCTATAGTGGGTACAAAACCCACCCTAACCTAACATATAGCCAGTGGCGAGCCAGGATATTTTCACAGGGATGGCCATACAGGGGCCTCGGGTGGCACAGAATTTATTATTTTTTTTTTTAACATAAAAATTAGTTGAGTGGTGGAATAGATCAAGTTATTTGTATTTGGCAATTTTTAACTAATTATCCCCCATCTCCAGGAATCTTAATAGAAATAAAGCTCACACTGCAGCTAAAGTTCAACTTGCTCAAAAAGCTCAGTTAGCCTCGTTCTCAACACCATTGCATCCTCATGGATATCTACATAGTTCAAAGATTAGTCAACCTTCATTTCATTTTATATAATCAGTTACACTCTGCTGCTTCACAGATCTGCTTCAAAAACTTGCAACTGAAAAAGTAAACACTGAATGTTTAACATTCTATGGTCAAAATAAATTAATTGCAACATTTCAAACCTGAATTGTAATCAGAACAAAGGAAAAATAAAGTTCTCTTTCGAATCTCCATGTGCAAGAATGTGAAAATGCGCATAAATGCCAGAAAGTTAAATTATTTATTTTATGCACATTTAAATGTGATCCATTTTTATTTTATTAAATACAAATACACCTGTTTTCTAGTATGCATATCTTTCATATTTATTTGTGCATTAAATTACATTTTGTGCCACACTGTATTTTGTGATTTCACGTTGCAGTACATTTTAGAGCATACATTTGAGAAACATGTTCTTAAATGTGACACATACACCAAACATATGCATGCAAAGTTTTGATGCTGACGTAATTGCCTTCATATTTAATCATGTTGTATTAATCATTATTTCAATAATTCCACAATATTGTATATCTACTGCTCACCATTCAGTCAATTTGGCATGCCTGCCTGAAATATCTCTGTGTTGTGGTCATTAAGAGATGGTTTTAAATAAACACAATTCTTGTAAAGAAAATAAGAGACAGAAACAGCGATTGTGAGGGGGTTGGCCAAGTTTAGGTCAATAGTGACCACGGCCATCCTCTAGCTTCGCCCCTGCCTGTAACTAGCTACAAATGCTGTGTAAAGTTCAGCAAGCTCAGATGATGGACAGACAGCTTTGAGTTGCCATGGTAACAGATGGTAGCTCTCTAGGTTTTGTATTTCCTTCTGGCAGAATGCATAAACAGATTTACCATCACCTGCTCCTGAAACTCGAATGAGCAATATCACAGAAGTATTGGAGTAAATCTGGAGTGATTCTAGACTTTCAGCAACAACCTGCTACTGTTGTGCAATACAGAAAAGTGGTGGTTTGTAGAGCCAGTAACAGAAAGAACTGAAAGATAGATGGAGGCTAGACTTCAAGCAATTCTTTCATTTCATGCAATGATAAGTGTGACATTAGTGTGTGTGCGAGCACGTGTGTGTTTTTAATTTTTACCTCAAATGTCCTATAAATTAATAAAACAATTAGTAAAAACTGAATTAGTGTGAACAATGTGCACCTTACATCGTTTTGTCCTTTCTTGGCATTTCTAAGCTTACTGAGTTACTGCAGCTTAAGTTGCTTGTTTCCAATTAATCTCTGACTCCATTATTATTTTAATTATCTGACTCCATTTTAATTAGTGACCTCTAATTTAGATTAAAGATCCAATTAATTTCTGATCTTCATTTAAATATTATTCTGCGATTATGATTATTCTGGTAATTGAACTCTTTCATTATTCGTTCACTGGGGGCAGGATGTCACCTAGAGTCATACGGCAAGTGGTATTAACCTTCTGGAGTCTGAGGAATTTTTTGTCACTGGTGATGTATTGACATGCTCGCAGATCTCACGGACACAATGTAGCAAGTCCATTCACAGTCACCGGCTGCCGGGTTTACTAATATCCTTTGGTTTAGCTGCTTAAATAAGAGAGGAGATCAGACTATCTGAGGTTCTTTCAGCCTTACAGTATAGAGCAGCGGTTCTTAACCTTTTTTCAAGTGCGACCCCCTTTCATGAACGACAACGTTTTATGAACGTTTTCAACGTTTTCACATCCATTGCCATTCACCCAATACGATTGGTCACTGTATCATTTAACACTGGAATCAATGCTAAGTGATCAGCAGCTCTTTGTCCACACATATCAGAAACAGTCTCTTTAGCGCAGAGTAGAAAAAAAGTCTCACCAGAATTGTGTGGTTTCCCAGTTTTTGGCAATCCAGTGAGAGATAATGAATGAAGTGCGTAGAGCTCTCTCATTCACCATAGCGGCTTTCTGTAGCAGTGATTTTTGACCACGTAATGTAAGTTAGCTCCTGTAGTTTTTGCTGGAAAAACTCCAGCGGTTTTGGCTGCAGTAATTTGTGTTTAGTTGTCAAGTCACTGTTATTTATATAGTGCTTTTTACAATACAGATTGTGTTTAAAGTAGGGGTGTCAATGTTAACGCATGCGATTAATCAAAACAATTTAACGCGTTAATATTTTTTAACGCAAATTAATCATGTGATAAGGTTTGACCCCAACTTCTTCCTGTCATCACAGCGCAGAAGGTTATCTATCATTGTGTGATGAGGGTACAGTGAACCAGTGTTGCCAGGGTAGCGGCTATTTTGAAAATACAGTCGCGGGAAAAATTACAGAGGTTGCGGTTTTTTGGGCTACTTTTATAATGTACCACGGCTGCCCAAAGTGTATATAGACAAATAAAAATTAAAATAGATCCTGTTACTAATGTGTATTATACTTGGAATGTATCCCTGGCAACTTAAGAACGGAGAGGCGGCTGTAACATCACAAACGAGTTTCAGCTAGAGCACACATGTTAAGGCTTTTACACAGCAGAAATAAACATGGCAACAGCCACTATAGATTATATAAGATAATAAACACATGATTACGATAGGATATGGTTTGTATGTGATTTTCTTGAGATGAATGTTCAGATGTAACATCTGAAATGCTAATTTGTGCAGCGATATAAAAGGCTATAAATAGCATATTTTGACAACAGTAAACGACCAAATTCCACATGTGATCGCAAAAGGAAGTTATTACAAACACTCGATGGTGGTTTGAAGTGAGTTCTGAGTAAAAGTGTACTATTAATCTAATAAATTGTCTTATGAAGCATGATGCTAATATTAGCTCTAATGCACCAGCAGAACAGGTCCAATTGTTCTTCATAATGCATTTTGTCATAATACTTCACGTAAGGTCGCAAGAAAATGTTTTGTTGTATTTATTAAGAAAAACTTTTGATAATAGTTGGGTAAGTGTATAAATTACTGGGATTGAAGCAATGTGGCTTGGTAAACGTTTTATTGCCATTTTAAAGCCTGATAATGGCTGAATAAAAACAAATGAATAATGATAAAAGAATAATAAGGATTATGTCTCATACCTGGCGGAGGTGTGAAAGGTTCTGTTTCCTTAAACTAGTTTGTCATGCATTTCTTTATTTCAACACATTTACAGGTAAATCCTAGTATTTTAAATTTGCGATTAATCATGATTAATCACAGTCCATGACTGTGATTAACGCGATTATATTATTTAATCGATTGACAGCACTAGTTTAAAGCAGCTTTATATTATTAAACTTTTCAAAATAAAAGTCTTACCTCTTTGCGACCCCCAGGTTAAGAACCGCTGGTATAGAGCAATATATGCTAGTTAGTGTGGGTTTAGTGCTGGTCTTGCAGGTAAACCATCAAGACCAGCATCAAAGCATCCTGACCCAGCATGGAAATTCATGCTGGTTTAAAATAGCCTTTTCAAGCAAGGTACAGCAAGATTTCAGTCCAAAAATGAGACTCATCCTTGGCAGGAGGGTACCTGAAACCTGCTGTTGCATTGTAAGGATGTTTTCCAGCTATGGAGTCTTACTAAGATGTCAGCCATGCTGATGAAGCACAAAATGAGCCTTTTCACGCTCCCCAGCAGTCCCAGATTTGCTTGCCCAAGCACCAAAAGACTGCAGACACAGGCAGCTGTCTGGCCAGCACTAATCTGTATTAAACTCCAACGAAATAAACAAATCTTAGGAAAGGGCAGTAATGTAATGGTGGAAGTGCTGTGAAAACCAGTCGGCGAGATAAATGGTTCCTTGCTGTCTAAAAAAGATGAGAAAATCTTTCATGGAGAAGTCCTTCTTTGATTTGTGATGGTCTCTTTGTCTCGGGTCATAGCACACTAATACACATTTATTTCTCATATCAGAGCCTCTAGAGCATGCCCACATCAAAAAACAGTTCACAGTAAGAAACCATTACCATATGAAGACCTCATCTAGCTCTGCGTGTAGCCGCCCTCCCTGCTGCATTGATGAGCATTGCAAATATGTCTCACGCTAATCAATGAATCCTCGTTCAGTTTTTAGCAATGATCAATGGCTAAAGATGAAAATGAATCCTAAATGAAGCAATGATTAAAATCCAAGGTTACAGACAGAAACCATCTGGAAAAAAAGAAAAAGAAAGCAGTTGACTATTTGTAATTTGGAAGGACCCCATGCTGTGAAACAGCCTAGAACAATTTTTAATGCAGTCCACCCTAAAAAAAAAAAAAAAAAAAAAAAAACGCCCCCTGGATCTGCATCAGAGACGACAGGATGTGACATGTGGCCAACCAGCCATATGTTCTCTCTGTAAGATGGATTGAGAAGGATCTATCCAACAGAAAAGATGAAGAATGAATATAGGTAGAACGGTGGGATAAATAGCGAGTCGAATCTAGGTCGCTTGCATTCTTCTGGAATAGCATTACGGCATGATCGTTGTGAATGGCCTAGTTCTTTGGTGCACTGGACATTTCAAAAGCAAGCTGTCTCAGAAACTTGACTTGCATATTAGGAACACGCACATACCTCTAGCTTTCTAACGACCATGAAGCCAGAAGATCAGAAAGCATCAAAGAGTGACCCAATGGAAATGACTGTCAACTGTTCTGTAGGCCTGCACAGTTAAAAGCACTTTTTAGATTATACGTGCAAGTGACAGATGATTTTTGAAGAGCTTATTGACATTTCTTTTCGTAGTTCCCAAAATAAAGATGAACAAGTTTTTAAAACATGAATTCAGTAAATAGAAACCCTTTTAACAGGTACAATCCCCCATATTGTCACGTTGCACACACACGAGGGAAACGAGGAGACGAGGATGAACGGAACAGACAGGAACGGGCACCATGTCAGATCAGGGATCTCAGGAGGCCATGGCGGTGCAGGGAGCACAGGAGGCCATGGTGCTGCAGGGATCTCAGGGGGCCATGGCGGAGCTAGGAGCTCTGGAGGTCATGGCAGGTGGTTCACTACAGCCGGAACCCCTTTGTACCCCCCCCAAAAAAAAATTCCTTGGGGGATCTTACGGGCAGAACTCTGGAAACAGGAGCCCTCTTAGGGCTCGACTCGGGAACAGGTGCCCTCCATGGGCTGTACAAACAGGGACAAGACAATCCACAGGAACAGGAAGCCCTCCGTGGGCTAGGCTCGGAAGCTGATGCTTCTTATGGCCATGACGTGATGTCAGGGGCCCTGACAGGGTCCCTCAGCAACCGCTTTCACTTCCGCGACAAGGGGGCAGGCGGCTGGGAATGGCCTCCGTGGCCATAACCATAGGAGCTGCCTGCCCCAGACGAGTCTCCATGGACAGGACAGAAAGGTAAGTTAAAATGTTCCTGTTGACACGGTACTTTAAAAGGCCTAGACTTCGGTCAGGGGCTGGAGCCATTACTGGACTCTGGTCAGGCTTGAGACAGCGGCGGATGGCGCCCTTGGGTGAGCTGCGGACGGCGGCGTGAATGTGTGACCCACGGACGGCGGCGTTGATTTCCCCACGAACGGCGGGCTTGAGTCAGTGGCGGACTTGGGTGAGCCGCAGACGGTGGCGTGGGTGAGCCGCGGACGGCGACGTTGAATATCCCCGCGAATGGCGGGCTTGAGAGAGCCGTGGACGGCGGCATTGAATTCCCTGTGGACGGCGGGCTTGAGTCAGCGGCGGACGGCGGACCTGGGTGAGCCGCGGATGGCTGCGTGGGTGAGCCGCGGATGGCTGCGTGGGCGAGCCGCGGACGGCAGTGTTGAATTCCCTGCGGACGGCGGGCTTGAGTCAGCGGCGGATGGCGGACCAGGGTGAGCCGCGGATGGCTGTGTGGGTGAGCCGCGGACGGCAGTGTTGAATAACCCCGCGAACGGCGGGCTTGAGGGATTCACGGCCAGCGGACTCGAGGCACTTGCGGCGATCCCGCCGAACTCCTACGCTTTATTAGCTGGCTAGGGCGGGATGACGAGCAGTGACTTCCATGCCGCGGGACAAACACACAGGAAAAAAAAACAAACAAAAAACGAACAAAACAAAACGAGGTGAAGGGATGCCGCTTACTGTTGGGTCTGGTCTTCGAGGATGAATTCAAAAGACAGTTTTTAATAAATCCAAAACAGACAGGGCAAGACAAGGCAAGGCTGGGACACACAGGAACACCGGGGAGTAACGAGTAGACCAGACGAAAATGAATAGAACAGGCAGGAAATAAATACACATGATAATTAAACACACACACCTGAAATAAATGATAAACAATCAGACTTGACGAGGACAGGAACAGGAAGGACTAAATATGGGCAAGGAGGGAAACACATGACACACACACACATATGACACAAAGCTGACACATATATGTATGTGTATATATATATATATATATATATATATATATATACAGTATACACACACACACACGCACATATATATATATATATATATATATATATATATATATATATATATATATATATATATATGAAAATATTCACACACTGGGTTTTAGAGTCCCACAATGATCCATAACTCTAAACCTACACATAACCTTTGTAGCAGCAAATGCAAAATGTGATAATTTAAATGAATAACACATATGTGTGCACACAAATACATGCATGCTTTAAATCTTAATGTATGGACTGTACATAGATATAGGAACCTCAGTTAAAAAATGTCTGAATATTTGACACTAGGGCAGCACAGCGGCAGAGTGGGTAATGTTGTTGCCTTACAGTAAAAAGGCCCCTGGTTCAAATAACAGTTATTATGAATAACAGTTATTCAGTTATAGCTTTAAACAAGTCAACAGTTTTATTAAATTTCATTAACTTCTATTTTATTAACCTGCTATGCAAGATTCTCTGGAAACTGTTGCTTTTCGTGTTCTTGGACAGAGTATATTCGAGACCTTACTTAAACGGCATCTATAACCACCCACTCTAATAACTGTTGCAAGTACAATCTATTATTTTGTGAGGTGCTTTGGTGAGAGAGCACAAAAGGCTGAGATCGCATCAAAAATCTGGGATTTAAAAAGAAATTTAAACCTAGGAATAAACAAAAAGGTTTAGGATAATAAATAAATAACAAAGAATGTGATAGGACAGACCAAATGGTAATAAATTCTAAAACATTGGTTTGCTTTTTAATTTCAACTTTGCACTTAAACTGCTATTATTTATATGATACTAAGCATTTTAATGGAGAAAAAAAAACAGGTACTGTTAGTAAGTGTAGTCTTTATATTTAAATGCAAATCACATCAGGAAAATACTTAAACTAAATATGCAGAGTTGTTTTTCTCAGAGATAACAACAATTCTACAGTATGTGCCTTTAATATGACCACGAATTTCTTGCTATACAGAAATACTTTATACCTGGTAGTAATTCAGACAATATGGAATCATTTTCCTTTCTAATGCAGTTAAAAATAGGAAAAAAGGAGTGATCACACGTGCACAGTTGTGATATCTTGATCTCACGCCTCTATGAGAAGAAAAAAAGTGTGGGGCTTATTGCTACATGGATTATTTGAAAAATGTGTTAATAAAGATGACGAAAACATAGTCGTCGTCCCCCCCTCCCCCCCTTCTCCAACAAATCAATGCTCTGTAGATGATTTTTTCTTTACAACCCAGGAAAATGATTTCTCACACAACACTGAAAGATTTTGCTTTTCAATGAAATGTAACGTTTTAAATATGTTTCTATATTTTTTACTGAAGAACGAAACAAAAATACTGATAAATTTTTTCCCCTCTTTTCTGTCTGAGAAAGAGAATCTGGAATTGTTCTAAGATGATACAGACACATATGTTACGTTTGTCCCAAAGAGACCCAGAAACCACCTCACAAAGCACACACACACACACACACACACACGCACACGCACATGCACACATGCACGCACACACACACACACACGTTTGTTTTTGTGAATTGTGGGGACATTTCATAGGCGTAATGGTTTTTATACTGTACAAACCGTATTTTCCATTGCCCTACACCAACCCTACACCTAAACCTACCCCTTACAGGAAACTTTGTGCATTTTTACTTTCTCAAAAAAAAAAAAAAAAAAAAAAAAATAATAATAATAATAATAAACCTCATTCTGTATGATTTATAAGCCTTTTGAAATATGGGGACATGGGGAAATGTCCTCATAAGTCACCGTCTCCTTGTAATACCTATGTCATGCCCATGTCATTATACAAATTTGTGTCCTCATATGTCACAAAAACACGCACACACACACACACACACACACACACACCTGTTCTGATCAACATTAACCACCTCCAGCTCCTGAAATACTTGTTTGTAGCATCTCAAAGGCAACATCCACAGGGCTTATGTCAGCCTACAGTTAGATAATACACAAAAGCCCCTTCAAGGCAAATGCAGCCCTACAGAGGCTGTGTGAGCAGAGAATAGAAGCATCTGTGACAGCAGCTCTTCCACAAGTCTGTGGAGACATGAAGGTACTGAAAGCTCTGAGTGGACCGTGGGCCTTAATGAGTCTCTGGGTTGATGGGTACTCCAGTGAGTTGCGAGAGAGAAGCTCTCAGGCACGTATGTCAGGTATGTGTGAACACATGTGGAGTGACTGACGGCTGCTACTGAGCCCAGAATGCATTGTACAGGGAATTTAATAGAATGATGCTCTAAGATGTCAAGATTATTTCTTGGCACTGCACTTTACTGTCAAAATCAGTGAGGAGATCTGTGTATGCGAGAACTCCAGGAACGTACTGTACAGAACGAAGGCTGAATAAAAGATGACACAATAGTTCTTCAGAAGGGGTAGAACTTCAGAAATCTGGCCAAACCATCAAATCATTGTGGCAACATTTTTGACATTGTTAGTAAAATACTGCAAGACATTACTTATTTGCTGTGCTAAATTAAATGCTGCAGTATAGGAATACATTTAGTCAAACATACAGTAGTTCTGAAGTTTCGGCTCACTAATTCTGCCACAAGGTACCAAAATTACATAATAGCAATGGGCTATGAACAAGTAATTCTGTGTTTTACATAATATTGCATCAGCTTTAATAATTACTATGTTCAGTTTATCTACAGTGAGGCTGGCATGCACATATATTTTTGGTAGATTAGGTAGATTATATCTACATTTCAGGACCAACTCCATACAATGAAATATTAAATCAAGATTAATCATGTTGTTTAATGCTTATCTCACACTTAATTTCAAAATCTGTATTTTCTGAAATTTGCCTCTAAATATATACATAACATAAAATTATATATTAATATACACTGATTAGCCACAACATTAAAACACTATGTTTACGGGTGAAGTGAATAATATTTATTATATCATTACAATGGCATCTGTCAATAGATGGGATATATTAGACAGCAAGTGACCACTCAGTTCTTGAATTTTATGTGCTGGAAGCAGGGAAAATTGGAAAGTGGAAATGAGTGACTTTAATAAAGGGCCAAACAGTGGTGGCTAGATGACTGTGTCAGGGGATATCCAAAATGACAAGTCATATGGGGTGTTCCCAGTATGCAGTGCTTAGTGCCTATCAAAAGTGGTGCAACGAAAGACTGGGGAACCAGCATCAGGGTTGCGCAAGGCTCATTGATGCTCATCTAGCCCGTTTGGTCTGACCACACAGAAGAGCTAATTAAAAACTTAATACTAGCAATGATAAAAAGGTGTCAGAACACATAGGCCTAGTGCTTTGCAGTTTGCGACACATGGGGCTGCGTAGCTGCAGACCTGTCAGAACGCCCTTGATGGCCCTTGTCTACCGCCAATTGAGACAACAATGGGCACATGAAAGTTAGAACTGGACCATGGAGCAATGGAAGAAGGGTGCCTGGTCTGATGAATCATGTTTTCCTTTAGATCAGGTGGATGGCTGGGTGTGTGCATCTCGTTTAACTCGGTAAGAGATGGCAGCAGTTTAGCTCTAACCCTAATTAATCACACCTGATCCAACTAATCAAAGTCTTTAGGAATGCTAAAAACTTCCAGGCATGCGTGTTGGAGTTAGGCCACATCCACACGAAGCCAGAGCTTTCCCTATCCGATCTTTTTTTTCCTCGTCTCAAGAAATATGCATACACACTCAACACAAAAACAAGAAAACGAACATGGAACAATACATACAATCAGTGTTAATATTTGTTAATAAAAAGACAATTGTTCAGTGTTTGTTCATGTTGTTGTTGCTGTTACGTGACATAGCGGTGTCTGACTAGGGTAGAGACGTGGGGTGATGACATCATCGTTTCACAAAATATATGGATTGGCTGTACACACGAAAACACAAGGCTGTCGTGTTCAGATTTATCCCCTCTGGGACCCGGTTTAAAAAAAATAGTAGTTTCACGTTCCCAAAACGCCAGATCCGTCTGGACGAAACGGCAATACAATACAAAATCATTACTTATACAGCTAAACGTGTCTCCGTGTGGATGGGGATCTGCTGCTAATGCCAGATGTCACAAGACATGTTCAGGGGTATTGTGGAGTCCAATACATGCTTCAGTATTGGCCTACAGTGAAATCCTTGTCAATGAAACAATGACATAAATGACCACATCCTCCCTTTTTTAGTGGTCTTTAAAATAAGCTACACTATGAATGGATGAGAAGTGAGAACAAATGAACGTATGATACTCTGACGATGTGTGATATATATATATATATATATATATATATATATATATATATATATATCAGGGTTGTGCCCGAAGCCGAATACCTTATTCGGAAAGGCACGAATAATGGCTTCAAAAGCGAATAACGGATAACGAATAATTCTGCCCGAATATTCGGCTGAGGCCGGCCCAGTCTGGTGTTTGCTAGATAACAGGTGAGCCAGGGGATCAGCGCAATATTTTACACAAACCTCTAAAGTCAAGCAATAATGAGTGTGAATAAGTGAATGAATGTAAACTTTATGAATGAAAAGAGCGCAAATCAAACACCGCATTGCTGTTGCCTCTCCATGCATCTCAGAAATCAGAGCTTAGAAAGAGTAATATCGACTAAAATACTACATCATACGCGTGCTATTACTTGCGTATATTTAAATGGCAATTATTTAAACATTGTACGATATGATACACAAATGAATGGAATAAGCACAGCGCAATCACCAATAAAACAGCCGCGTTGCCGTCTCTGCGCGTCTCGCTCTCTCAAAAACCAAACCAGCTCTCTGTCAAGAGTAGACTAATAATAAACTTAGATACATAAACATTTTCTACTAGGCCTACATGTTTGCTTCTTTATCTTTTGCTATTTGCGTGGCAAAAAAAAACAAAAAAAAACCTTATTTTTCTTTCTGCGTAATGAAAATGCGTGCCTTGAATGAATTCAGTCATGAATATAATTTTATATTTTAGAACACTGAATAGGGCAAATAGTCGAAACAAATATTTTTCCATACTCTGTTCTCTTTTTTTTCTGTAATTTTCCAGACCTGCAATTTACTTAAGTGAAATACTTTTTTTAAACTGTGCAGGAACTGGTGAGCCAAAGGAAAGCATTTTGTTTTACATAAACCTCTTACAACACAGTAACAAGTTTGTTAAGTAAAATGAGTGTAAGCTCTATGAAAGAAATAAGCGCAAATAAAATAGCAATGTTGCCTTTTTTCATGCATTTCCTGGAAATTACTTAAATAAATTTCCATATTTCTAAACTGCTTAGGAACCCTTACTGTTTTAATTAGAAGATATTTTAATATTTATTCATCGGATCACAAAAGGTCACCAAGCTGGGACTCGAACTCGCATTCCCCAAAGCACAAACTCACTGCGTCTCCAAGCACTGCCTATAGCCTACAAGGGTATCGGCTCTGACTGTAAGATGATATTTAAATAAATGTTATAATAATAATAATAATAATAATAATAATAATAATAAAATAGTTTAACATGGCATAATTTGTTCAGCGATAACTATGAAAAAAAGAAAGAAAAAAAAAGATGTAAAACCGTAAGGGTCTTATCAAGTATAACTGTACGAAGTTTCGGTTCAAGCTCCACCCACTTCCGGTTTTATCCGAATACAGATACGAATAATTTTGTGATTGTTACAGATACAAATACTGGCTTCGCTGCACACCCCTAATATCACAGACTGTAAAAAAAGATGGATGACGCACCTTCACTCACTTAGATTGAAGAAAAGTGAAGCCGCCATATGGGGCGCGGCCACATTGCGCTGATTTGAGACCCGAGTCTGCACAGTAGTGAGCGAAGTGGAGCCACGTTCCGCCCACACTCCCGCAGAGTCGATCGCAAACACACGCCCCTGACCCTTTTTAAATTAGCCTGACTGCTCCAATTTTTGTCTGCTGATTGCCGTATAAGAGGTTTGTGTTAAAATAAGGTAAATAAAACTCCAATCTCTTCCTGAAGATCCAAAAAAAGTCAGTTTGCGCCTCAGTTCACTCAGAGAAGCTGTCAGTCTGAGCTGTTAATCATGACGTCACACTCCCTTTTTATAGCATCACTTAACTAACTAAAACCAAACTTACTTAAAAAGTGAACTTACATTAGCGTGATAAAATCTATATCAAATGACAAAAACCATCTTTGAAAACAAAATATTTGAAGTGAAATTTAATTATTTAGTTTATCTCACGTCCCATTAGATTACATGGAGAGGGCGGGGCGGGGCGGGGCGGGGCGGAGAGGGCGGGGCGGGGGTGGGTTATGACCTATACTGGGACCAGCCACCTGGGGGCGATCGGAACATGATGGCTTCACTTATGATATATGTTTTGATATGTGTATATGTCTGCTTAGGACATTCAGATTTAAATGATAAAATGTGTACAGTCCAGAGTACACTGTGGTTCAGAAAAGTTTTTGCCACCAAGCTGACATTCTGAATTTTACACCTGAGAAAGTTTATGATTTTCTAGTGTGATTTAAAGATCCAGTCTCGTTTGATCTCTCAGCTCCATTTTGTTGGAAAGAAAGAAACTTCTTGCTGTTCTAGACAGCAGGTGCTTAATCCTAAATGAATGCATTCAGTGGGAGTCAATCTCTCTCCCCACTGACAATATGGCTTTTTTCCGCTTCTTCCAAAAGATTTTTTTTTCCAACATTGAAGTTTATCACATAAACAAGCTATTTGACACTTGCCTTTTTGATGGTTGAGTGTAGTGGTGGGTGTAACGGATCACAAAATAATTGGGTACTGTAATCTAATTACAGTTTAGTTTAAATAGTGTAATTAATTCAATTTTTTAAATGAAAAGTCCGTCCATCCATCCATCCATCCATCTATCTATCTATCTATCTATCTATCTATCTATCTATCTATCTATCTATCTATCTATCTATCTATCTATCTATCTATCTATCTATCTATCTATCTTCTATGCTTACTGTTTCTATAGCAAACGGGACTTCCAGCGGCAGCTGAAATGACGCGTTGACTTTACTGATTAGGGATTGGCTCTTTTGCTCAGAAAGCGGGGGTTCATTCGATAGAGTAGTCATATTGAGTGTTGCATTTTTCCCCATTCAAAACTATACGAGTGACATGTCTTGGGTATTCTACAGTCTTTGATGTAATGGCTTCTCTGTCATCACTAAACAGCAAAATAATGGCTGTAAATAGTATGTACATTGTACATAGCATGCAAATGTTATGAATGCAAGGGAAACTCAGTGACATAGGCTCAATGGTAGTCATTTGCCAAAATGTTTAGTATACAACAGAACACACTGTGCAGATTACTCTATCCCACAATGCCATGTGCTCGACATGATTTCCCCTTACATTATGAAATAACTCGAAGCTATTTTTTTACTGACAAAAGACATTGTTAAAATAACACAAAATAAATCTTTAGTTGTTATTTTAACACATTATACAACATATTTAATGCATAACATTAACAACAAACATTACATAAACAATATACACTTAATTTAATTAAACTTAAATACAATTTATATATTTTTTCAGCTATTCAGCATTAAAGTTGACAGTTGCTTTAGCAAGACAGGAGTTGGCCATTTTATATATATATATTTATATATAAAATTCCGCTACAGAATTATACACACAGTGGTGGAAATATTCATGACTTTCAAGAAAAGAGGCAGGAATAACAAATTATGGAGTATACTGTATATTCGTGAATATCCACTATTGAACAACTTGTTAGTGGACAAATAAACGTTTTTAAATGCTACTGCAGTGAGTGTGAAAAGTGTGTAAAGAGTTCATTTTGTAAAGGTCTACAAGGCCCAACGTGTTCATAGCTGACGATGCACTCTAATATAAAATAATAACCCCAGCTGTGAGGGTTCTTGAAATAAGGGAAAAAGCTTATTTGACAATGAAATTTAATAAATTTGTAGGTGTGATATATCCACATTTTTATACTGATTTATTAAAAGCCAATAAACTTGTTGGATGGATGAAAGAATATATATATAAAATAAAAGAAAAAAATAAAAGAAAAAGACACATAGTATTGAATTTCTTCAAGGTCATAATAAATCTTTTTTTATTATTTTTTATTTATTTATTTTCAATTTCTCCCTCTGCATACACTATTCTCCTCCGTTTTGACTCTTTTGCCCTCCCATACACACCAACACACATGCATACACATCTGCAAACAGTCACAGAACACCATCTCACACTGAGCTATGAACAGGAAACAAGCAGAGAAAAAAAATGCTGATTCCTGATAGAAAAGATGTCAAAAACTGAAAACAAGACTTTTGTGTTTGCTTCTTTATCATAATCCATGAAATACACATCAAGGAGGAAATTTGCGGCCAGAGCCACAGGAAAACAGACGATAAAATGTCACAGTTTGTCTTGATCCAACCTTTCTTTCTCTCCTTTCTCACACTCTCTTCTGTTCATTCTGAGTGTTTGTACTGATTTCAGTAGCTGTCAGAGTTCTAGCATATGATTGGCAGGCCACATATCTCCTCACCACTCACACATGATGTTTGGAGTGTCAGATTGTGGGTTCTGAAATTTTCATAAGACACTTGGAAAGAGCTTCAGGGTCTCAAGGAGTTTGCAAATGTCTCTTGCTTATGTAAATTTTATAGCTGTTGCTTAGCTTAAGATCAGTAAGTTATGAAGTTTTTTGCATTTTTTACAAAAAAACACTAAGGGCCAGTTTTACTAAACAGGGCAAATTAACACGAGAGCGCAATTCCTAAACAGCGCAGATGGGAGGAGAAATTTCTGCGGGTGATTTACTAACAATGCGCAAATTAAAGAACACAGATGCAACATCTCATTTACATATCGACCAATGCAATATACCAAGCGCAGCGCAAATTAGCGTAGTCGGTAGTCGCAAATAAAGAATAAAGGAATAAAGAAACCACAGTATGTTGAAAAGAACCAGAGGCCAAAAATGAAGGTTTGCAAGAAGATTTGATAGACCTGGTATTGCGTGACTCGTTGAGGGTTCCAAGCCATCTTTTATTTCCTGAAGCAAATTAAAAATAACATGGCTTGGCAAACGATATGTTTGGCTAATGTGTTCTTCTGGCATTCAAAATAAATTAATATGGGTGGAAAAATCCTCTTCCTTCTACCACGCGTTCTCTGTTCCCTGCGGTGCCTCCTCCTAGCAACAATAATTGCAGCCATTTCAAGCGCAAGTTTAAGACATGCTTTTTTTGGGCGTTAAATAATGGCCCAAATGCCAGTAATTTGACGAGCGCAAATGTTGGTAAAACGCGTTGCGTGATTCATTTGAATACTCTCCTCCCATAACTTTTGCGACTGAAAGGGTAACTCCTACAAATGTATATTCAATAAGGTCAGGCGCAAAAATAACTGTCCACGCCTTTTCAGCACTATTTGTCACTGCGCATCTTTAGTAAAACCTGACAGTACAATTTTAACGCCAAAAGACTGTTTGCGCTGGCGCAAGCTGTTAGTAAAACTGGCCCTAAAAATGCTACAGTAGAAACCTATTAAATGGCAAACAGTAAGTTACCTTTGTACTTTTTGGAAGTAAAAATTCCCAGAAGTTCCTGCGTGTGACATCACATATGATTAAATTTGATTAACATGAATGAATGAATGAATGAATGAATGAATGAATGAATGAGGCATTTATATAGCACTTTATTGTGTATTGCTG
Organism: Spinibarbus caldwelli; assembly: GCA_039654775.1. Classification (NCBI taxonomy): domain Eukaryota; kingdom Metazoa; phylum Chordata; class Actinopteri; order Cypriniformes; family Cyprinidae; genus Spinibarbus; species Spinibarbus caldwelli. Next base: position 6,842,302 of record CM077240.1, read on the forward strand.
TACACCCAAAGCGCTTTAAAATCATGTGGGGGGGTCTCTCCTCAACCACCACCAGTTTTTTTATTTGTTTAAATATTTGTTTTTTCTTATTTTGTTATCAGTAATGTGCATTAGGGTGTTTTGTGTTACGTTTTATGTCATTTAGTTAATGTTTATTGCAATATTTTAGTGTCATGTGTGTTATTCTAATGGTGTTATGCCTTTGTGTCTATGACCCTGTGCTCCTTCTATATATGATATGGACAGGCCACATGTGATGAACTCTGATTAATCATATGGCTTGCTGTTTTACTATCTGCATTATTATGATGGTTATCAGTACATTTGCAATTAAACAGATTTTGGTAGTTAAAGTAGTTTAATATACTACCATTATATCGCTTAATGAAAAAATAAATAAATAAATAAACATAGACCTGTAATATCTGTCTCCATTAGATCTCATGTCACTGTGAAATCGTTCCTACAATCAACAAGTGTGTGGTCTTGCGGTCTGGTCGAATCATCTAGTGTGTGCGTTCAGAGGATTGTAAGACTAAAAATCATTTGAAACTGTTTTCATGTCTGTGGTCTCCCATGGTTTTAAAATCGGTTAAGATTTGAAAATCGTCTAGTGTGTCCCAGCCCTTAGTATGGTATGCTCTTTAGTGTAATAATCTTCGACTTTTTTGGTGCTTTTAAATTTTTCTTGATAGGACAGTGGAAATCTGACAGGCAGCAAGTGGGAGAGAGAGAGAGAGAGGAATGGGATAGAAAAAAGTCCACGAGGCAGGATTCGAATTCGGGACATCCGAAGCGCAACTGCACAGTATGTCGGCACACAGCCCACAAGGCTATCGGTGCTGACACAATCTTTCATTTTTGATGACAGTGTTGACTAATACAAAGTTTCTCAGAGTCATCATAGTAGTGAAATAAAACCAACTCAATCAGTCACAATCATTAACAATCCAAAATATATGTATAAATGTCCCAATTATGATACAACGAGAGAGGTATTTTACCAGGGGCGTACAGTCCATATAAGCTGTGAATGCTCTGCATGCCTGAGCCATTTAAGAGTATGAGTTTGGGACTGGCTAGTTAATATCAACATTACTATAAATTCCCCTGACGTGTAACAAAGCTTCCATAATAAAATGTTGGGAATTTGTAAGTAACCTTCTGTCCAGAAATTGTTTATATGTCAAATGATAGTAATTTTCTGCAAATCTGTGCCAGTTATGGGGGGATTCAGGTTAGTTTATCCACAACAGTTTTGGTGCATATACACTCCATTGTTAACAATCATCATTACTGTTCCATGTTTTCATTGGTTTGCTGGCATGTGGGTGAATTCATGCACAAGAAAAATGGTCCTCAGATTGCTTGCCCATGCAAAAAACTGTGCCGTTACTGCCAGACCTTGATGACTATTTATTTATTTTTTTTCAAATAAAGCAAATTTTGAAAGTCCACTGAATCTTACATTTTTTTTTGGCATAGACAAAGTAAGTTGAATGTACGTGTTGTTTGGCAACATGCTTGAGCTAACTAATTAAACTGAAAATTTCTGAGGATTTTTATTGTTCTGTTTGTTTTTCTCATGCTTGACAAATCTTGCATGTGTGACATGTATGTGTGTATGTGTGTGTGTCTGTGTGTGTGTAAGCACATGGGAAGGGACTGCCACATGATTATTCCTGGCAACAGTCCAATTTTTTAAATTGACACCTGCCATGTTGTTTCTTATTTGGCATAACAAATTAATAAATTAGACAGAAAACCTGGTTAAAGAAGTCACCACTCGCCACTGCATTTCACAAGAGAACAACATTATCCAATCCGTTTATTCTTTTCACCCACGGAAGGCATGAAACGCAGAGAGGGTACTTCTTCCCAAACTCCTGGAAAACAATTTTTCACTGCAGAAATCATCAAATACTGAAATACACGGGCAGATGAGTGAGAAAGAATAACACTTTTTTCAAGGTGATACATTTAGATGGAGCACCCTGTTTGTCTGACATCATGTCTTCAGCTGCTCTCTGTTCAGTATCTTTCACTAAATAATTTCTGACTGTGGCTTTAATAGGAAACTCTGAATTGAAGTGGAAAAGATCAGACAGTTAAAAGGGTTCATTGTGACTCTGAGATATGTTAAAAGCTCAGTGTTCCGCAGTGCATATATGCTGATTACTCATGCTGTAGAGTTCGCTGTGTTCATGGTGTCTCCCTGGTAACAGGGCTGTGATTATTGTCCATTAACCTGTCCAGGATTACATTCACTATTATTTGGAACCAAGAGGTCAGGGTTTGGCTGGTGAGCATGGGCAGTTGGCCCCTGCTGGTAGATAATATTCAAAGAATGTTACGTAACATAGAGGCTTTACCTTTCAGTTGAGAGACAATGTTTTGATGATTTATAAACTCTGTCACCACATTCTGTCTTTTTTTTATTTTTGGCCAACTTTTATTGTGCCATGTTGAGAGTAGGGTTGCACAGGGGCGGAAAATTTCCAGTAAATTTCCGGAAATTTTCCGGAAACTTTCCATGGGAACTTCATCTGGGGAACTTTGGAAAAATTCCAAGTTTGAAACTTACCAGGAATTTATGGGAATTTACGGGAATTTTTGGGAATTTATGGGAATTAATTGGAAATTTGGGGAAATTTATAAAATTGTATCATATACAAACATAAATATAAACATTTTTTGATCATAGGCTCACATGCATGCAAACTATTACAAATTTTAAAAATGACATTTTTTGTTTTTTTTGAGGGGAATGTATGATGCTTTTTTCAGGATTTATTGATGAATAAAAACTTATGAACAGTTTATTCAAAATAGACATTCAAAATTCTATTTTCTAACAATAGAAGTCTTTGCTACTACTTTTTTTTATTATTAATTTAACACATCCTTGTTGAATAAAAGCATTAATTTATTTAAAAAAAAGAGAAAAGATACTGACCCCAAACTTTTGAATGGTAGTGTATTGTTAAAAAAGGATTTCTATTTTAAATAAATGTTTTTTTTTTTTTTTTAAAAACTCTTTATTCATCAAAGAATCCTAAAAAAGAATCACAGGTAATAATAATAATAAAAAATATTAACCAGCACAACTGTTTCCAAAACTGATAATAAATTAGCATATTAGAATGATGTCTGAAGGATCATGTGACACTGAAGACTGGAGTAATGATGTTCAAAATTCAGCTTTGCAACACAGAAATACATTATATTTTAAAGTATATTACAACAGAAAACCATTATTTTAAATTGTAATACCGGCAATACTGCACAATATTACTCTTTTTTTTTTTTTCTTTATTTTTGATCAAATAAATGAAGGCTTGATGAGCAAAAGATATGCAATGTTTAAAAACATTAAAAATAGTAATGTGTCCAAACTTTTGACCAGTACTGCACTTCTGTATGGTAACAGAAAACTTGCTAGCAGAAGGAGCATCACAGCTTGAGCTATATAGCACATACCTCATAAACTGTCTAGCTACTGTATAAACACTTTTTGGTATTTACTAGTTAAACATGAATCCCATAGATCAAATATATTTAGAATATCAAAACTTAGATGTAGTCTTTGGGCTCAAATGCAGAAAGTGTGGCCTCAGAGAAAATGGAGGGGAATCCCCCTCTTAGGTGACTAGAGGGGATTGTGTGTGGGGGAGGGTCATTTTTAGACTTTTGTTTTATTATTATCTCACCTAAATGTTTGTTCAGTCAGTGTATTTGTTTTTTTTTACTATGATATAGCCTAATTTAGTTGCATAGTATATTACACACAGCACAAGGAAGTTTTAAACAATTTTTTTGTAATATTTATGTAATTTATATGAATACTTACCAAGATGGATATTTTGATATTTTGTGTGCAGGATTTAAGAAATGATCTGTGCATGTAATGGTAGATAAGCACAGTGCATGTAGGGGGTGTGGCCTCAATAGCCCTGCAGTAAGCAGTGTGCTGTGTGCGACTGAGCAATGTGTAGAGTAGAAATTAAACTGAAATTGTATTAAATCTGGTTGTTTTAACCAAGATTATGCTGCAAGATTTTGTTCTCAACTACATTTAAGTTCCCAGTTCCTGCAATTTTGCAAATTTCCAGTTTATTCCCATTAATTCCCGTTAGTTCCCATATATTCCCGTTAATTCCCATATATTCCCGTTAATTCCCATGGAAAGTTTCCAGTCTTGAAAATTCCCGGAATTTTGCAACCCTAGTTGAAAGTACCGCACAGTAACAGCAGCTAGTATGGTGTCAAACCACTCTATTTTAAAATAAATCATCAGACTGAAATCAGACGTGATAATATTCCTGTTTACAGAAACTGTTAAATTGACTTGGAATTTAAACTCTTTCAACACCTCATTAGTCCAGCAATGGAACAACTCATTAAGACTTGATTTTCCTGTGGGATTTGGCAATGAAAAGGAGGGAATGTGAGTAAATAAAAATTCTCTCTCACAATAAGCAACACCACCCTCGCTTTGTTTAGGAAGAATATTGATTGAGTAATTACTCAGGAATAAGTGAGAAATAAAAATGATGGGTAAAATGCATAAAAAACAAAAATAAAATCAGTATTTCAAAAATCACATACACACTGCAGCTAAATACAGCTGTCATTATTCTTCTGTCTTATTTCAGTACACACAGAGTTAGGTTATTTATCATAACCTAACTCCCTCGGTCCCTGAAAATCAGGTTAGGACAACCAACATTCACATTAAATCTGTAAGTGCAAATTTTGATACCATCTGTCTCGCTTCACTGTGGTTGCTCCCACCAGCCCTGCAGTCTCGGGGCAACCCACACATTTTGATCAACAGTGTTGCATGCTGTTTACAAGCAGCAGCTAACAGAGCATAAACAAAACTCATGGTGTTTTACTATATTACTAATTGCTGGATGATTATGCATATCTGGTTGTTAATGTTAGTTTGGTGTAAAATAAACCCTATGTGCATTCACATCTTTTCTTTAAAGCTGCAAGACACCAAAGTGTTTTAATGATTGTAAAAAAAAAAAAAGAAAAAAAAAAAAAAAAAAAAGAAGAGATTTGCCAATAGGGTAATAAAACTTAATTCAAAATATATTCTCTGAAAACAAGTCTTAATGTCTTGTATAATTTAGCTCCTTAAGCACATTTATCTTGTTCTAAAATGTTTAGATATGAAAACTGAAAAACTGTACAAAAATACTGATTAATAAAAACGACTTCTTAATTCCATACACACAGAATGATATCTCAGTGGATTCAGTCCCGCAAACAAATGCAGTGTCAACTCCCCAAAGTTTGCAGTTTGTTCTTGGCTAAAGTACAAAAAGACAAAGAAAATCTTCTTTGGATCATCACCATGACTTCCTGTGATGTTCAAGAAGTGAATTCAACAGGTGAAAGTTTAAACTTAATGCTCCAATGATCATTTGACTGAGATAGTGAAAAATGTGGTGTTTGGTTAGAGGAATTAGCTGACAAAGAGATCTCACTGTGCTGATTCCCATGATGTCCCACTTCTTCTCAGTCTAAAGCCAGTGAGTTAATTTGCACTGAAGCCTCACAGTGGGATGTTGTTAATCTTTAGATTGTGTTTGTGTGTATAGTCTCTGCACATAGGCTCATAGTGCTGGTCCAATCAGAATCCCTTCTGACTGATCTGATGGGATATTGAGTGTTGTGTTCCCTGCTGTGCGTTGTTGAGTGGGATTTGATGATGTTATTAGGCAGTTCTTCGTCATTTGGGTTGGAAAACAGTATGAGCTATGATAACCTGATTATAATTTCTACATGGATGAACTTAGAATTGATCTCAAGACTCAAAACACCATACACTTCACAAACAAGCAGGTGTACAGTTTCTCTCTATCCTTTAGAATAGTGGTTCTCAACTGGGGGATCAGATCTAAAAATGGGCTGTAGATCTGTTCAGACAGAGAGTAAACAACCATGCTAAATGCAAGTGTTGGAAAAGCTACTTCGAAACTTAAGTTATACTATAGTAATTAGTTACTTTCCAATTTAAAGATCTACAATAATGTGATTTAAGGGCCAATATATTTTAAATAATAATAATAAAAACACTATTGAATGACATAATTCATGTTTATAATTTATATGAGTATTTATCTGGAACAAAATCAATAAGGACCTCAATTAAGATTACAGGGTTATTTGATAAAATTTAAATACATTTTCACTAAAGAAACTAATACAACTAAAACATCGTAAATTTGAGCTCAATTGAAAACAGTGATGAAGAGATGAATATACTGTATAACAAAATATTTCACTACAAATGAATCTGTGAATCAATCATTTTTGAACAGACAAACAGTCACTCTATTAAAAATATGGAGTTAAGTTAGTAGCTTCACTACTTTATTTTAGATCCCTTTTAATTAGTTCAATTAACTGCAAAAATGAAAATGTATTACCATATAATCAAGCATTTATGATAGTAAAATAAATAGGCTTTGCAACTTTTAAAATGGAAATCATAAATTATAAAAAAAAAAAAAAAAAAGTAAACATATTAACCCATACTAAATCTGGTTTATGCTCTGTTACTGTGTTGGGGTGCCACTTGACGTCCAGATCTCAAACCAGCTGAGAACCACTGCTTTAGCAGATGTCTTTCAGTGCCTCTCTTACTAATTCAACAGAAGTGTTTCAACTCGAACACACACCATGAGGGCCTTCCATTCACAGGGAGTCAAAACAATACATCTCTCATCTTACATTTTCTCTCACTTCCTCTTAAAACTAAGATGCCTTGGTTGCTGTTCCATGGAACAGATGGTCTGTGAGTACATTATCTCTCCACAGAGACGTTAAGGAGAAAAAGACTTTCGATCTGTTGAAGTCTGGCTTTCTTTCAGACATTATCATCATTTTCTTGCATCAGCAGAATCCCCTACAAACACTTCTGTGGATTCCAGAAATATTACATTACCGCTTGACTTTGCTGTCTTTGAGGTCACAGTGTACACCAAAAGCACCTTTGAAAATCTTATTTTAATAAATGTATCTAATTATAATTCACTTCAGCAGTGAACAAGACACCAGACAGCATTCACCTATTTTTGGTCTATAAATTTAGATCCAGCATTTCAATGTATTATCAGAGAGGCTATTATGATGTTTGATCCTGGGTCTCTCTTGCATGTTTGCCACAGTTTATGTAGTGATCAAATTATGATATAATAAGGCACTGCAATATATTTGTGACGTATGTTTCACAGTGTAATGCGGTAGCTGTGATTGTCAGCTCTATTGTATAATGGCCACTCTGCCAGCTGTCAAAACTTTTAAACATTATGGGAGACTGGACACTCACGATATGGAGCATGATGTAGTCTCCTAGTCTGGGGGCGCTGTCAATGCGGACTAGAATCCCGTCCTTGATGGTGGTGCTGAAGCCCACCGCCAGTCTATCGGTTCTAGTGCTGGGCCTCTCGTTATTTGGCCATGTGTATGTGATAAGTCCTCCGCCTTTTCCAAAGATGTATGTAGCTCCAGCTGCAGGGAGAAATAGAGAAAGAATAGTGTTAGTGTTAACTGTGATCTTGCATTGTAAATGAACGAGCAGACAGCAAAAAGCTTATGAAAAGCTAACAATAATGCAGTTACAGGCATCAATTGTCAAAATGTCTTGGAAGGTATTAATATAAATATAATCAGTTTGTCCTCAGAAAATGTAAACAGGTGGGGCATAAAATTAGATGTCAAAATATCAGATCTGTGCATTAAATCTTGCACTTTAACAGGCATTTTTGGCTGATATTTTTAATATTTTCTGAAGAACAATATTAACAAGAATAAGAAAACCACTGCTCTTGGTGGGATAGTTTTAGTAGCTTTACTACAAATGAACAAGAAGACAAGGTACGACCTAAAGAAAAACAGTGCAGCTAATTGATGATACAGCTATTCAGCTTTTCAGTTCTCTGTTGTATGCTTGGCCTATTGGTTTTATTTGTCCTATTGCATGTAATTTGCTTGTGTCTTCAACAGAACATTAGCTATTCTTGCTGTGGCATGAAATAGCACCATTGTAGTGACAAATCAATAATAATAACAAACAAACAAACAAACAAACTAGATCTCTGTTAACTCCTAGTAGTGTTTACATATTCAAGGAAATTAATACGTAAAACACATATGGCTAAATCCTCAGCTTCACAGATCACACGGTGTATTTAAGACCCTTTTAGTATATGTCTCAAATGGTACCCTGGTTACCCTAGGATCAGGCTCTTGTTTTATCATTGTGATTCATGCAGAATTAATTAGAAGTTCATCTGAGATCACTGTGAAACCTCCAATGCAGGCACTAAACAAGCACATATCTCTTTATGCTAGCTTTAGTGACCTAATTTTCATGGCGACTCTTAGACCTTGGCTGGAGTGTCCAGCCCTTGAACTGAGCTGTGGGATCAACGCTTGGCCCTCAAGCCTCTAAAATGGGGCTCTATCCAGGGAAAAGCTTGAAGTCGCCAAAAAAAAAAGAAAAAAAAAAGACTCAAAATCCTCATACATTATACATGAATTTGCAACTAGAGAACAAAAGCAGGCAGAGAAATAAAATCAAACAACCTTTTCCAAGTGCAATTTTACAAACACAAAAGGGCAAATTAAATAAGCTGGACGTTGGCTTCTCAGGAAGTATTCTCATTATGCTTTCAGATCACACACATTGCAAAAGATAAAACAAGTGGCAAAACTCCAAAAAGTTTCTTTGAATCATAGTAATTACCATTCTTGAATCAGAACCATTTACTAATGTCTGGACAAACATCTGTCTCTGAGGTCTAGAACTGTTAAAACATCAGAATGTTTTGTAATCTATTCCAAGGATCGATCATACTTTAGACATAATTATAGTTATGTTCAACATAATGGACAGCAACATAAGCAGATGCCATTTAAAGTAGAATCCTAATAGTCACAGAATCTCATAAGTAATCAATCTGGGGTGCGTTTCCCAAAACCAAAACTATGGTCGTTAGTAGTGCTGGGCGGTATGACCAAAAATTTATATCACGGTATTTTTCAAAATTATACCGGTTTCACAGTATATGACGGTATTTATTTTTTTCATGTATGACCGGGTGTTAACCACATTTTCTACTGATTGAGAGAGGAAAAACTGCAGTAGATTGACTTTGAATGCCCTATTTTACTGTCATGATGAGCGAATATTATAGAAAAATTCCACACTAAATAGTGACTAAACACGACCCATTAATACATGTTAACCAGGAGTCACTCTCATTAATATTCGCGACACCATCTGATAAAATCAACATGCATCTAACATTACACTAAAGATGTCGCCAGTGCTGCCCCGCGAGCGCGAGATCTGACTCTCCTGCCGCAGTGTCGCCTCTCTCTGCATCTGTTCTGTGCAGTGAGCGGCAGAGAAGCACCGCATTCAGCTAGCCGTACCGCAGCAGACTCGTCAGTAAATGAGTGCAAAACAGCATGTCCAAGCACCTGCCACTAACTGACTGTTTGGAATTATAAATATGAGCATAGTTCGTCTGTTAATATTATGCACTGTTAATATTATCCACGCCTCTCCTAGGAATATTCTTTGTCTTGCCTCAATCACGTCTGTTTGCTGTTTACTGAACTTTGCCTGTCTGTGACCACGCCTTTGATTAAAAATGCTGCATATGGATCCGTATGTCTCACATCTTGTTTGTCCCGTAACAGAATACTCGGCCAAACAAGGATCCAGCGGCTTTTCCAACAAACTTTTACCAGGTATGGACGCAGCAATTCTGTTGCTAGCGCTCAAGCAGGGCACACATTCACTTGAGGGTTACATTACGGAATATTTGGCTCTAGCTAATGGCTCTGAATTACCGGACTGTATGTTGATCGACTTTTTCTGTGATGGCCTTAATCAGCCTTTGAAATCGGAAGTGATTCATAAGGGTCCTCTTTCATCTCTGAGTAGTTTTCTGGATTGTGTTCTGTGGACTGTTGGTTCAGCATTCACTGTGGGTGTCGTGGATGAACGCAACACCGCACTCACTAATGTGATAACAGCCGAGCTAGAACAAGCTTACAAAATGGTGGCCACAACGACACCCTGTCATGTCATTGCTGCCAGTAAAGAACCAAGTCAAGTCACAGTTGATGTTAAAGAGCCGAGTCAGGTCACAGTTGATGTTAACGAGCCAAGTCAAGTCACTGTTGATCTTAAAGAGCCAAGTCAAGTCACATTTGATGTTAAAGAGTCCAATCACCACTGATCTTTGTGAGTCCAGTCAAGTCAAAGCTGATCGTCATGAGTCAAGCTACGTCTCTGCTGGTCTTCCAGAGTCTCATCACGTCGTCGCTGATCACCCAGAGTCACGTCACGTCACAGCTGATCGTCCAGAGTCTCATCACGTCTTGGCTGAACTTCCAGAATCTCATCACGTCTCAGCTGATCGTCCAGAGTCTCGCCACGTCTCAGCTGATCTTCTAGAGTCTCATCACGTCTCAGCTGATCTTCCAGAGTCTAGTCACGTCACAACTGATCGTCCAGAGTCAAGTCACATCTCAGCTGATCTTCCAGAGTCACGTCACGTCACAGCTGATCGTCCAGAGTCATGTCACATCACAGTTGATCGTCCAGAGTCACGTCATGTCTCGTCTGATCTGCCAGAGCCACGCCATGTCTCATCAGATCTTCCAGAGCCTCTCCATGTCTCGTCTGACCTTCCAGAACCGCTCCACGTTATGTCTGCCACTCCAGAGCCACGTCCTGTTGCGGTTGTTGTACTGCAGCCCTCCACTGTCCTATCAAGGGAAACTGTTATCAAGCGTCAGAGGTTGGCATCCAGTGTGGAGGATCCACCGCTGGTGTCAGCAGGCACTGCTGGTATCCCCAAACCAGCTCACTCCAGCCCTTCTGTTCATGAACTATTTCCCCTGTCTGCAACACTTCCCGTATGGGGGGTTGCTTTATGGTGTATCTGGACCACGTACACCACCGCCAATTTGCTAGAGGCGGCGGCACCGGTTACAACATCTTCAGAGGTGGCGGCTTACGCTGCGGAACCTCCCAAGGTAGCAGTGCTCGTTGCTGTGCTCCCAGAGGCCATGGTGTCCGCTGCAGTCTCTTCAGAGGTGGCGGCGCAGGCTGCAGAACCTCCCGAGATGGCGGCACTTGCCTCAGTTTCTCGCCCGGTGATGATCGCCGTGAACTGTCTGTTCTGGCCGAGGAGGCCATTATTGAACTTTTGTCCTGCCCCGTCACGGCTATGGAGGCCGTTTGTGAATCCTCGTCCTGTCCTGTCACGGCTATGGAGGCCGTCTGTAAACTCTCTGCCTGTCCTGTCATGGCTATGAAGGCCGTCTGTGAACCTTTAGTCTGTCCTGAATCGGCCAAGGAGGCCGACTGTGAACTATTACCCTGTCTCAACCTAGCTGCAGAAGCTGCCTGTGAACTCTCATTCTGTTCTGACCTGGCCATGGAGGTCAATTATTAACTTTTGCCTTGCTCTGACCCAGCCGAGGAGGCTGCCTTTGAACCCTTAACCCTGTCTGTCTTGAGGCCAGAGACTATAAATGCACCCCATGTCTGTCACGTTAACCCTGTCAATGCCATAGAGATCATTCATGAACTGTCTGCTTGTTCTGTTCCCCCAAGTATGTCCGTTGAACCGTCTTCCTTAACAGTCCTAGTCTGTGATCCGGTTTATGAACTATCATTCTGTCCAGTTTCATTGAGCGAACCCACTGATAATTGTTTTGTGTTCCCTGCCACGGTCCCTGAGACAGTGAATGCACTGCCTGTGTTGTCTGTCTCTGCTCTCTCTAGATCTCAGTCCATGCACTCACGTTTGTTCACCAGCAGAGGTCACCCACGCACCACATGGACTATTGCATTACACTACTGTCGCACTTCACTCCTCTCACAGATCGCCGAGTATTGTAAGCACATATCGCTACTACTGCTGATAGTTTCTTTACGGAGCCTTTCCTAGTTTTCATTGTCTTGCCTTGCCTGTTTTCGGATTGTGTTTTCCCCTGCCTGGATTATTGCCGTGCTCTGGATTATCTCTCTTTGCCTTGCCCTGTTGGATACTGTTCGCCGATCGAAGACCCACGCCTGTCCCAGGAATATTCTTTGTCTTGCCTCAATCATGTCTGTTTGCTGTTTACTGAACTTTGCCTGTTTGTGACCACGCCTTTCTTTGTCCCGTAACAATATCTTGTGTTCATGAAATAATTTCATGAATCTTATATTAGAATATTACTTGTTTAGATGAGTGTTCTTTCATGTTTTCTTCTTTAGCATATGCACACAAAATTATGTCAAAATGCATGTCTCCACGTAAACACTCATTTACTGTATGTCTTAAGTAAATGTAAACAGAAAATATGTGACAGCAGCCTCTTATACCTTCTGTTGTTAATAATGTCAATCAAACAACAAATGAAAAATAGAGAATCACTCACTGCTCTTAACTAAATGTCTACTGTGGCTTTAATAGGTGTCTGTATATATTTACTTCATACAGCTTTCACAAGCACTGTAAAGTACTGTTTATTTAATTAGTATTTTTGATTGTATTTATTTGATATTGCTTGTGATTTGTTAATTTGTTCTTATTTTATTGACTGTTTAATTGTTTTTAAAACCTCTTAAGACCCTGCGGCCTCATATGAGGACATTATATTTTTGTGAATATCTCTGAGACTATACATGCCACAGTTTTAAGTCTGGCTGTCCTGTACAGAGCACATTCAGGGCTTTTCAGAGATACCAAATGACTGGATGTTTCACCATGACCACTCCCTCTCCTTGGTCTTCAAAAATGTCTGAAATTAATTTAGTGACAATCTTATGGAAATATGATAATATTTTGTTATTATCATTTAAATCTGTCTAATTTTTAAATTGTATGTCATAAATCAACATCTCAGGAAAATGTAATGGGGTTTCAAATCAAAATATGACTTTCTGTTATGAAACAGGACGTTGATTTCCTACATGTCCTCATATGAGGACACCGGGACTAAAAGCATGTTTATTACACATTTTGGGAGACATAACAAATGAATAGGGAAAGAAATTATATTTCAATATTCTATGAAATATTACTTTGAAAATCTTGTCAATTATTACTCCCATTATTACACTTCTTTTTTCATTACATGTTGCCTCAAAAACACATTAATATGCAAATTAGATTTAGTTTATAGATACATTGTATGTAATGAGAAAACCGTTTATGGCCATTTTACACACATTTTGCAGAAAGAAAAATGGTATGTCGAATCATTCTGTTATAACATAATTGAGAATCATCTTTATACAAAGTTTGGTAAAAAAAAAAAAAAAAATCTTGAAAACTAAAAATGTATTGGTGATTTAAAAAATCTATTGTTTTGCCATTCATGTCTTTTTGTTTTTTTAAAGAAATTGAGTCCCGATGTCCTCTTCCGAGGACATAGCATAACTTATGAATGAAATATCATTTTTAATTTTTTTTTTACATTATTTTTAATTCTCTAAAGAATGTAAAGACATGAAAACAACTTTTTTTTTTTTTTACTTTTTTCTCGGGTCTTAAGAGGTTAATGCTTGAACTTTATATTAGTTTGGCTAGTATTAGTTTTCTGTGACTGTAAATTAGAATTGAAAATTGTGAAATTTTACTGGTACTTAAAATGTTGAATCGTTAAGTCACATAGGTCAAAAACGTAGGCAAAACATGTATTTATTTATTTGAATAAACACCACTGTCTATGGTAACATCCTAAACTGTAAAATCACCATAAAAATGACAATTCAAACAACTTTACAATTCAAAGTTTTGACAAAAACAAAAAGTTTTATGAAATGATAAATATCACATTTCAGCCTTTAAACCATTTGTTAAGAAAAGGGACGAGACAGAATCTTAAATCATTATTGTACATATAACTGGTTTGAAAAAAACTAACAAAATTGACAGACAGGCTTCAAATTCACTCTCTGACAGTAGATGGTGCTTATGGAAAAGCAGAAATACAGCAGTTAGCCCTGTACACAAAGCAGTGCTGTGCTATAATAAACATGACTGTAGGCTATTAGGCATTACACAGAGGTAGGATGAAAAGAAAATGCCATTGAAACTTTTCTGAAGACAGTCAGTTCCCTTCAGAGACACATTCATATAAATGCTTACCTTTTGGAACAGCCTTTGACTGTTGCCTCTGTAGGCAGCTCACCAGGTTTTGGAACAAAGCAAATGAGATCAAAGAAGCAATTGAGGAATGAACATGTTTGTGAGCATTTTTGGGCACTGTACAGAAGGAACAAGACCGCAGGTGCACTGGCAGCTTATTGCCATTGTTGCCATTTTCTCCACCATTCGTTTGTTATTAAGACTGTAACATTTCATTTGCACGTCTGGGCTTGAGGGCCCAGCTGGTTGATATTCCTTAAGGGGAAGAGACATCATGCCAAGCGGATGGGGTTTAAGTCCCAGGAGACAGAGAGACATATGGGAGTGAGATGAAAGAGAATGCATTGCATACATATAAGACCCGTGCTGGGTCAACCTACCTTGTCCCGAACTAATATGTCTATGCTAGGTCAACTCTCTGTTTTATTAGATAAATTACATGCTTGAGGCACAGAGTAAAATCCTGACCCTCCAGATCTCACTCAGAATTCTTCAGTGTCTCCAAATGTAGCTCTCGTGAGGATGGACACGGATCTGAGCTCAGTCTTCAGGGAGTTGTCCTCATATACCATGACTTCTCAGTGCTGTGGGATGCCATGAAATACTGCATCCACACTGCACCCCAGGGAGCCAATTATCCCACTCAGTGGATTTACTAAGTAACAAGAGACACCATTCAGTCCTTACAACACTACGTTTCTAATGGACCCTGCACGGGTAAGCTTAGCAAATGCCTGACACACACAAAAAAAGCTATTTACCAAATTTAATCGCATCAGGGCTTTAAGCGATTGCACACGTCCATTTAAATGCTGCCGAATTGGCAGGTAGACTGAGAGTTACTTGCAGTGTTGATAGAGTGAGGGAGTGTTTTGTATTTAGGCATTGGTGTTAAGAAAAAGGGCTAAAAGTAGTGAGATTGTAATTATGCCACAAATGGACTGTTTTTAATGAATACTGAAAGCTTTTGAAAGTCTGGTGTTTTATGTATGAATTCATTATGGGCAAATTGCATCCTCTGGAGCAATACATACCACAGTTTGTGTCTTCTTAATAGAATTTCAGGCTGGTGAAAACTTCATTAAAAAACTTCATTACAGAAAAGCGCTGATAAAGGGTGATGCGTGCCATTCATTTTCAATTCAATATACTAACACAAATTAGTGTGTACACAAGGTGCGTGTGTGTGTGTGTTCTTATAATGTGTTTGTTTGATGCATAAAGGTAACTATAAACATGATGAACTAAACATTGCTTTCACTGGTTACTGCATGTACGCTTTTAACATTTTACATCATTCAGTTAAGAAGCCTTTTGTTACAGTCTTAAGCCAAATAAGATCTGCTATAATTTTTGCTGTCTGGTACAAAATTTGTAGATTGTCATGTACTTATTTTACTGAAAAAAAGCTACTCTTGTAATGGTTAAAATAGCAATTGACAAAACAAGCCCAGTCCTAAACGACACACTTGACATGGTCTTGTGGCCTTCATGAGTGCTCTTTGTGGCTGCTATGCACCCCTGAAACACCATTATACCTAGCCTGCACTGGTGCAGACTATATAGTGAACTATCACCCAACAGTCCATGTGTTGTAGACTCGGAGGAGGACCACAGGAGCTAAAAATGCCTTTTGTGACAGGGCTTTAATTAATGCACACACTACAACCTACCAACCAACCAACCTGCAAGTACCTGTTGGCACCAGTCGGCAGAGAAACTACTGGCAAATGTAGGCTCCCCTTTTATTTGAGCTGGATGTCAGAACATGACATAAACAGTTGACATAAAATGGCCAGTCAATACTCTCAATCATAACCAAAAATGACAAAAATGTTGGTGTCCACAATCTGCCTGAATTTTACTCAAAATTTCACTGCGGTCATATTGTACAATATGACTAAAACTAATTTTATAAGATGGCAAAAATCACACTATATACCTGGCTTTACCCCCTGAGCATGCATTCGGAATCCTGAGCATTTCCATTCACCTATCATTCTGTCAGGTTGTGTTCTGACCTCTTTCTGAATATAAGTGTAGTTCTGCACAATACCACCAAGGTTAAGAGGGTGGATGTGTAACAAAGCAAGACAAAAATATCTCTCTTCAAGAAGAAAATGTGCTTCTGCTAGTGTAGTTGTTGGCTCATATACCTGCAATGCCCAAACAACAATTTGACAGTTGAAGAACTGAATCTCTGTGAATGCATGACCTTGAGGCAGTCCCTCTCATTATGAAAGCATACATCTAAACAACACATGGAAACACAGATCCATTAGCACATACACCGGTTACATGTTTGGATTCTGCACTACTTGCCCAAAGACCCAGAGTAAGAGCATACACCTGTAAACACACACACACACACACGCACATACATGCACAATTGGTGCTAGCTATGATTTTAAATTCTAAAGTGGTATCTCATGGGCTTTCAACCAACCAATGTGTTGGAGGTGCAGAAAATATGTTCCATGTGGTTCAACATAGAACCATGAACATGAAAACACAGGAGTACAAGAAAAACAGGGGAAATGCACTCTCTCTCCAAAGCACGGATGTATTTCCTCCTTGTCCAGCATCAATATCCAGACAATGGCTGCCCCGCTCCGCAGGCTCTGGGCACAAATGCTTCAATCTGGAGCCAAGGTGTTGCTGGAGCGTGGATCATGAGAGGAGTTTTCCAATTAAATATGTGTAGGTCTTTCAGAGACTGACCTATTTTTAATCACTCTTTGTAATCTTGTAATCACAGTTCTTACAACTGTGTGGCCAACAGCCAAGCCATAATTGAAATCAGACAGAGAGAACACAGTGGTACAAGTGAAGTGCAAACGAGTATGTGAAAAATGAAGTGGTTTCCAGATAAAAGTTTGTCAAAACATATTTTGCCTTACTCTATCAACAGAACAAAAAGAAGAGAGTAATATTTTATATATTGTAAGGGAAAATATTAGCCCAAAAGTAAACATTTTAAACAAATATAAGTATTAGGATCAATTAACTAATTTAGGGAATTCTTCACTGAATTCAGTATTTGAAATTCAGCAGACCAACAGCCTAATCGAACAATCTGTTTGATTTTAACACACCTTTGCCACAGCCTGGTGAAAACTCCATTAAGGATTTGTTCTAGGCCAGCATCATCTTCACATCAGAAATTGTAATTGTATACTTTCTGTTCATAGACAGTGGTCTTTAAAATGCGAGGATGTCACACAGTCAGAAGACAGACATTGGGTGGGAAAATGTACTCTTTGTCTTCTAGCATGGTGAGCTTC
The DNA here is from genome assembly GCA_039654775.1 of Spinibarbus caldwelli. NCBI lineage: Eukaryota > Metazoa > Chordata > Actinopteri > Cypriniformes > Cyprinidae > Spinibarbus > Spinibarbus caldwelli. The sequence continues at coordinate 6,859,769 of CM077240.1, forward strand.
ATATGAAATTTTATTAGTTGTTAATGAGAAAACTCTTGAGAACTAATACAATCCAGATTAACATAATACACAACAACCTTCAAGAAATTAATTTCAATAAGATATATATATATATATATATATATATATATATATATATATATATATATATATATATATATATATATATATATATTCCATTATATATACAACCCGAATTCCGGAAATGTTGGGACGTTTTTTAAATTTGAATAAAATGAAAACTAAAAGAATTTCAAAATCACATGAGTCAGTATTTTATTCACAATAGAACATAGATAACACAACAAATGTTTAAACTGAGAAATTTTACAATTTTATGCACAAAATGAGTGTGCATAAGTTATGAGTTACGCTCATTTCAAATTTGATGCCTGCTACAGGTCTCAAAATAGTTGGGACGGGGGCATGTTTACCATGGTGTAGCATCTCCTTTTCTTTTCAAAACAGTTTGAAGACATCTGGGCATCGAGGTTATGAGTTTCTGGAGTTTTGGTGTTGGAATTTGATCCCATTCTTGCCTGATATAGGTTTCCAGCTGTTCGTGGTCGTCTTTGACATATTTTTCACTTAATGATGCGCCAAATGTTCTATACAGGTGAAAGATCTGGACTGCAGGCAGGCCGATTCAGCACCCGAACTCTTCTACTACAAAGCCATGCTGTTGTAATAGCTGCATTATGTGGTTTTGCATTGTCCTGCTGAAATAGATGTCATCTGGAGGGGAGCATATGTTGTTCTAAAACCTTTATATACCTTTCAGCATTCATAGTGCCTTCCAAAACATGCAAGCTGCCCATACTGTATGCACTTATGCACCCCCATACCATCAGAGATGCTGGCTTTTGAACTGAATGCTGATAACACACTGGAAGGTCTCCCTGCTCTTTAGCCCAGAGGAAACGGCGTCCATGATTTCCAACAAGAATGTCAAATTTGGACTCGCCTGACCATAGAAAGCTTTTCCACTTTGAAACAGTCCATTTTAAATGAGCCTTGGCCCACAGGACACAACGGTGCTTCTGGACCATGTTCAAATATGGCTTCTTTTTTGCATGATAGAGCTTTAGTTGGCATCTGCAGATGGCACGGCGGATTGTGTTTACCGACAGTGGTATCTGGAAGTATTCCTGGGCCCATTTAGTAATGTCAATGACAGAATCATGCCGATGAGTGATGCAGTGTCGTCTGAGGGCCCGAAGACCACAGGCATCCAACAAAGGTCTTCGGCCTTGTCCCTTACGCATAGAGAGTTCTCCAGTTTCTCTGAATCTTTTGATGATGCTATGCACTGTAGATGATGAGATTTGCAAAGCCTTTGCAATTTGACGTTGAGGATTGTTGTTTTTAAAGTATTCCACAATCTTTTTACGCATTCTTTCACAGATTGGAGAGCCTCTGCCCATCTTTACTTCTGAGAGACTCTGCCTCTCTAAGACATCCCTTTTATAGCTAATCATGTTACAGACCTGATGTCAATTACCTTAATTAATTGCTAGATATTCTCCCAGCTGAATCTTTTCAAAATTTCTTGCTTTTTTCCAGCCCTTTGTTGCCCCCGTGCCAACTTTTTTGAGACCTGTAGCAGGCATCAAATTTGAAATGTGCTCATTTAGTGGATAAAAGTGTAAAATTTCTTTGTTTAATCATTTGTTATCTTCTCTATGTTGTATTGTGAATAAAATATTGGCTCATGTGATTTGAAAGTCTTTTAGTTTTCATTTTATTCAAATTTAAAAAAACCTCCCAAAATTTCCAGAATTCGGGTTGTATATATATATATATATATATATATTAGTGCTGTCAAAATTAGCGCATTAACGCAGGCGATTAATTTGTTCAGCTTAACGCGTTTAAATTATTTAACGCCATTAACGCAGGGGTGGGGTTAGGGTTGGCCACCCCACTCGTAGCTGCTACTTCTGTTTCTTTTTTCTTGACATGAAGTACATTTATTCAGTCGCAGAACGTCTTTACGACCACATAAAACTGGAGATGTTTCAGACACGCGTTACGTGCTTCCACTTCACTTCACAAACGAGCACAGAAACGATAGCGCGTGCTCTTGCATGCACAAATGCGCCAGCGCGCGCTGTAGCCTTTATCATTTCATATCAAAGTGCGAAATAATCTACGTGCATGCACTGTCATGGTCAGCTAAGTCATGAAGTTACCATAAAGGCGATTAAAGCTGCCTCAAATCTATGCATGCACGTAATATGTTATATGAGTCACATTTAAGAACATGTCTCTGAAATGGTTTTCCAAACTGGAGCAGCCCAGCACTGTCTCCCTCATCTAACATACCCAATTCAACTTGTCCGTTCATTAGTAGAGACTGAAATGGGTCCGAACTCAAATGGGTCAGAAAAGGTGAAGAGAGTTGAGAGAAAATACGATGCGTGTCAGATCCGCACCACATTCAGCAGCAACAGCTCTTAAATAAATAGCAGCCAAAACAACCTAATAACCAGCTGCTGTGATGTCTGTTTATCAAAGAAAACAGAAAAAAAGAGGAAACCAATAACTTTTATAGCTTCAGGTATTCATTTGTATTTAGTTTAGAATTTAGTGTTTGATAACTTTATTCAATTTCTGTATATTTCTGCTAAGGGGCACAGGTAGCTAAATATGACATTTATTATAATGGGTTTATGTGAAGATTGTTCACGTAAATTAGAAGTTATTATTAAAGTCTAATAAATGTTAAAATTGATAGCTCTTAATTATGTAATGTTGAATGGCTTAGTCAATGGTTAAATATTAGGGAGAATTTTTTTTTTTTATAGGGAAATCAATATTAATTGGTATCAGTGATACTGGCCTACAGTCATAAAAAAAGATGACATTAAACAAATATTAAAATTATACTGTTTTTATGATGTTTGTACATTAATTTGAAGATTGAATGTGAAATTTTTGTAAAAGTAATATTAAAAGTATATTTAATATAAAAAAGTATAGTAATATTAAAAGTAAAAGTAATATTAAAAGTATATATATATATATATATATATATATATATATATATATATATATAAAGTATATTTAAAAATTTTAACGTTAGGTGGGATTAATCGTGATTAATTTCAGAAAAAAAATGTGTGATTAATTAGTTATTCTTTTTAATCGATTTACAGCACACATATATATATATATATATATATATATAAAGTGTAATGAATATATATATACATATATATACATACATATATATATATATATATATTCATTAATACTCATTAATTGATGACCACAAACTGGTCACTCATAGAATTACGCTATAGCCTTTTTCAGATGTTTCATATTGCCTTAAAATGCGGCCTGAACAGAGCAGTCTGAAACATTTTCTCTTGCAATAATGTATGTGTGTCTTTGTGTGTGTGTGTGTAAATGCAGTGTGTTCAGTAGGTTTATAAGTGAGTATTTCTTAGAAACTAGTGGACAAATGCATGCTGTGCAAATCATGAACTTGTGTTAATGACATAGCAGGAAAAAAAACACACAAAAAAACATGATGTCAAAGATGTTTGGCTTACCCTTTGAATGCAAATACAAAAAAAAAAAAAAAAAATCACTGCCTATTTTTCATCAGCTAATTTCTTTTCATTGTTTGCTTTCTCTGGACACTAGAAGATATATATTTGACTGAACAGTTGAATAACAGTGCAGTACATTGTACATTACCATTAGGTTTGATTATTGCTAACACTATTGTGCTTTATTAAATTCATTTTCATTTTGATTCATCATTTGTATAACATGGGGTGATAAAATGACTGAGGAAATTTAATGTGATGTGACAAATGACATTTGGAGTCTCCTGACTGTGGAATATTTCTCTGTAAGCAGGACTGGTGCATGCTCAGGGGTGCAAAAAAAACAAAAAAAAAAAAAACAAAACAAACCAAAAAGACCTCGGTAAATAAGTTCAGACCACTCATTTGCATACGAAATGGCTGACAGCTGTTAATGACCGTTTCGGTCGACTAAATGTAATATTTTATAAGATTTTAATTCGAACTGAAAGCATAAATCTAGGCTAGGTGCTGACATTTCATTCACTGATGCGCTTCCCTCGGCAGCACTAAAACCGACAGTGCACAGACTTACTTGCTGGCAACTTGCCAAAATAAAAGATTGCTGATTTTAGGTTTAAAAATGTTGAAAATTCATTTAAAAATGTAATTAAAAAAAAGAAAAAGAAAATGTAAATATTAGTATTGTATTTTAAGTGTACTATAAAATAGTTGTATTTATATTTTTTACTCTTTTATTTTAAAATATAATAGTATTGTCACACTTTATTTATTTTGTTTATTATATAATTTAAAAAATAAACTAAATAAAGCACAATAAAACTATTACTACTATTATTGTTATTTTATTTTTTTCATAGTTATATTTAATGAGTCACACTGTGCAGTGTGAGCACCACACCAAATCTCCAGGTGCTCTTATGAGAACCAGGCTGAAAAACTTTCGTGCAACTTGTGCATGCTGGTAGTTTGCAGGTACAGCATAAAGGAGGTAAGGAAAGGAGGTACTACCTTTCAGTGAAACATTCTCATTGATAAAGACCTCATAATGTGATGCTTAGAAATTCCAGCCAATTAAATGGAGTGTTTTCCTATGATTAAGCAGACTGAACAAAGATGCCTGTCTACTCCATGCACTTTTACAGATAGCGAGGGGAAATTTAGCACAATCTCTATGTATGTACAATAAAATATGTACTGTAGAGCAACATCTATATGGTATATGATATTTACTATGAGCCATTATTAATTATATTAATAATTATTTACAGGGATTGGACAATGAAACTGAAATACTGGCCAGTAAAGTGTTGGAAGTTTCATGGCTATATTTGCGCAGCCTGGTGGTCAATCTTCACATTCCACCAGTAAGAGCAGAGTGTGAAGGTTGAATTAGCAGAGCAATAGCACATCTGTACATAAAATATTGCCATTCACACAACATAATGGAAGACATATCAGAGTTCAAAAGAGGACAAATTGTTGGTGTGCGTCTCGCTAGCGCATCTGTGACCAGGAGCCGGTTGGACCAGCTGGACGTACACCCGGTTGTAAGACTTTAAGTCGTAAAATTACATATGATCTGGGATTATTAAAAGAAACTGTACCATTCGACATCTTGATTGGAAGGATAGTATAAATGCTTGGAAATATTTCACGTCTTTAATTCCATTCATTATTTGTATCGTGTCTGCCATCCAAAAATTGCAGTAAGTTTGTGTTTTGTTGCTTTTATCAGTATCAGCTTTCAAATTCTGTCAGTGGTATCCCAAAAACACAAACTATAAATGTGGTATTTCAGCCACAGAAAGACGTCAGTAAAACACAATGTCACATAAAGTCACATTTACCTCAGGAAAGACATTCATTGTACATAAACTCGATAGTCAGCTAGAAAAAAATAACTAGAAAGAAGCATTGTTTTACATTCATTATATTTTACTTAACCTGCCGCCTTCATTTCTAATGTTTGTTTGAAGAAATCTGTCATGGGAACGTGCAGGGAGACTTCAGATATAAAAATGCAGACTTGTTAGTTAGAAAATGTTTACTCAATGAAATCATGGCGCGGTGACTTCACTTGTTAGGATGTCTTGAGCAATTCAGTTCTACATTAGTAGCTGTAGCCATTGCAGTGTGAATGTCATCTCAACTGTCACTGCGGGAGAATGTGTCAGCATGGATGCGCATTGTCTATGCATTGTCTACGCTAGGCGTAGTTGCACCTGATCGTAGTTTTAGTTGGTGCAACAGGTGTAAATTATTTATCGTAAAGCTGGACGTTGCAAAGCCCAGTGTAGGGCTTACACCCAGCTTTTTTATGTCTAGCTGGTGCAACCGGCCCCAGGACAGGAAGTCTTTGTGATGTATCGAAAGCCACGGTATCCAGGGTAATATCAGCATACCACCTTGAAGGATGAACCACATCCAACAGGAGTAAATGTCGACTCAACGCAAGAGAAATCCATCTGAAAGGGATGTCCGGGTGCTAACCCGTATTGTATCCAAAAAACATGAAACCACAGCTGCTCAACTCACTGCAGAGTTAAATGTGCACCTCAGCTCTCCTGTTTCCACCAAAACTGTTCGTCGGGAGCTCCACAGGGTCGATATACATGACCGGGCTGCTATAGCCAAATCTTGGTCGTGCCAATGCCAAACGTTGATTTCAATGGTGCAAGCAGCGGGAATCTTGGGCTGTGGACAATGTGAAACATGTAATGTTCTCTGATGAGTCCACCTTCACTGTCTTTTCCACATCCGGGAGAGTTATGGTGTGGAGAAGCCCCAAAGAAGCTTGCCACCCAGACAGTTGTATGCCTAGAGTGAAGCATTGGGGTGGATCAGTGATGGTTTGGGCTGCAATATCATGGCATTCCCTAGGTCCAATACTTGTGCTAGATGGGTGCATCATCACTATCAAGGACTACCGAACCATTCTGGAGGACCATGTGCACCCTGAAGGTGGTGCCGTGTATCAGGATGATAATGCATCAATACACACAGCAAGACTGGTGACAGAGTGGTTTGATGAACATGAAAGTGAAGCTGAACATCTCCCATGGCCAACACAGGCACCAGATCTGAATATTATTGAGCCAATTTGGGGTGTTTTGGAGCAGAGAGTAAGGAAACGTTTTTCTCCACCAGCATCACATAGTGATCTGGCCACTGTTCCGCAAGAGGAATGGCTCAAAATCCCTCTGGCCACTGTGCAGGACTTCTATCTATCATTCCCAAGATGAATTGATGCTGTATTGACCGCAAAAGGAGGCCCTATACCATACTAATAAATTATTGTGGTCTAAAACCAGGTGTTTCAGTTTCATTGTCCAACCCCTGTAGTATAATTTATTCAATACCACAATGTGGTGCTGCCAAATTTATCACTGATAAATTTCCATTTCAGTTAAGATTTTGCCACATAAAACAGCAGACAGCAGGGCAGCTTACTAGGTTCTGGAACAGAGCCATTGACAGTTAGCCCCCCACTAGTTCAATCAAAGGAGAGAGAACCTCAGAGCATTTCAAGAACAGCTTGATTTGCTATCAGCCCAACAGAAAGAGGATGTTGTGTGTGCTTGTGTGTGTGTGAACAAGAGAGTCAGATCTCCATGAAGGCTGCCTACTTTTCTGCACCAAATCTGCAGCAGCATGAAGGTTTGCTCAAAGACTTCTTTAAAGTTAGACATGCCAAAGTGCACCCCAATCCTCTCTCTCTCTCTCTCTCTCTCTCTCTTTCACACACACACACACACACACACACACACAAATATACACTCATATACAAACATATCTCACTCCACCTCTACCACAGCTCTGACACTATCTTTGTTGTTGGTGAACAGATACATGAAAAGAGTTTTTTTTTTTTTTTTTGGAATAAAAAAAATAAAAAATAAAAAATAAATAAAAAAAATTGCACAAGTGTGATATTACATTTATACAACAAATCAAAGGCACAAGTGTGTAAATAACAATGGTGTGTTTCTTGTGTGTGGAACGATTTCCTTCTGCCACAGGTTCAATTCTCAAGTTGACAGTTTAACAGATGAGCCAAAGCCTTCGTTACTAATTAGAAAATGTCACCTTAAAACTAGTAATGCAGGTGCTTCATCAAACTAAAAAAAAACTAGTTGTATTATGTAGAATTTCATGAGAGAGATCTACTGAGGGAGTGTGATTACCTGCAGCTAATACATCATTCATTTTTTAATCTCATATTCATAATAAAAAGTTAGTTTGAATGTCCACTGAGGAAACTGTCCTATCTTTGTCGCAGTATCCTTTCAAAGGATATGGGAATTTACCATGACAATGCTGGTCAATGCATTTGTCGGCTGGGTCTTCCAAGGTGTTGTTTAAAGTAAAAATATGTAGGAGATCCTTGAACGGACACACATATACAACGAACAGAGAGGAATGAGTGAATCTCTGGTTTCACCTCTGAGAGTCGTAAAAGTAACTAAGGATCCAAGACGAGGCCTAAGTGTCTGGACCAAGATCCTGTCTTGTTAATCCTTATCTCTCCAGAGATCAGAACTGCTAAAGATAATCAACTTCACCAATGCAGAACAAAGGAAACTTCTGGCGGGAAAGATACCAGATCCAGATGGTAAATGGACCCTTGACCAGCCAATGTATAAATTGACAAACTTATCAACAAACGCGTCATGGATTTACAGTCGTAGGCCTGACTTAAACATATGCCAGAACTCCCCTCCCGGACACCTTCTGACCTCGGGACACTCGCGGCCCCTCCTCGGATGCATTCCTGAAAATTTGCCTTTTTCGGACAGACAAAGAAAACACTCAAAAGTGTGCCAAAACTCCAAAAGACAACATTTAGGACTTTTATGTAATGAAAATGTATTCCCAAATTATGTGTGTGTTATGCCTTAGATATGCTTGATATGTTAGTAAAACATACGCTATGTTAATCTATCCATTATAAGGTCGATACCATTTTAACCTATGTATTATGAGGGTATGAATATGTGTGTGTGTCATGCTTGGTGTTAAACGAAAGTATATTTTATTTGCAACAACTCTGTGTGGATGAAATGTAGAAATTAGGTAAATCCCGTAACATTATAACATTTATCAAGATTATTAACAAAACCCTGCAAGGATTTTCGGTCCCATGATAACACGGACAGCTCGTTAATTTATGAAGAGAAACGGAGCCTAGGAAGCTGAGCTCCTCCTCGCAACAAGCGGATGGGTACCCCAGCTCCGGGGTGGGCCTAAAGTGGCCTGCTTAAAATCTAATGTCCAACTAAGGATCAGCGCTCTTTGCCATGGTTTGAAAACTGCTTCAACTTGTGCGCTCATACGCCGCATCAAACCATCACCTCATTCCAAACTTCAAGCTCTTCAAGAAAACTTTGTGATTTCTGAAATCTTCAACTTCTGCAACCGAGAAAGGAAAGTGAACTTCTAGTGCGTCTCATCCAACCAGGCAACCCACCAATCACGGCCGGGATTCCCTAAGAAACGTCAGACAAACAACGGTTCGCCAGCCAATCAGCTAAGCCCGGGTATTCCCTCAACTAGACGAGGATGAGACTCGGCCGCAACCTTCTAAACAAGTAAAACAAAATCTCTTATCTATTGGCTGAAAACGGTGCAAAGTTGTTATTAATGGGAAAGATAGAACTAAGCTCTGCTTTGTTGACTCTCTGATAACCACCGAAGTTGAGACTTCCTTCATAACTCACAACTCTGCATAATTCCGTTGACTTTTGTGTGTGTGTGTGTGTGTGTGTGTGGTTGTATGTGTGTGTTTAGATCATTTAGTCTCATGTAACCGTAGGAGATAGCTCAATAAATTGCATTTTATTACAAAGAAAAGTTGTCTTGTGTTGTGAGTCTTAGAATTCAAACACTGCCTAAGAGAGAACGCTACAATAGCTCATAATTAACTAAATACCAAATTTCGTATTACCAAATACACTAAGTCGAGCTATTCGCTGGACGGAGCCACAAAGTGTATAGGAAATTTGAATCAGTTCAGTTAAATCAATTTGAATCTTTTAAGATTCGATTCTTTAAAAGCTAAACCATAATTTACTTGATAAAAGTACTTACAGAAATGGTGGAGTAAGCAGCGGGCAATTTTGAATTTGAGATTCATAATACCAAGCAGTATTTTGTCGTATTTGCTCTGTTTATCCGGAAAAATCAGATCAAAAGACAGAAAAAACAGCTTGTTGAGCTACAGGACTTTTATTATGCCTGTGTGAATGAATGAACTCTGAGTTGTTGGTGTTTGTAACTGCAGTAAAATTAAAACTTTTGTCTGCCAAAGACAAAGTAAAAGAGAAACCCAAGCGTGTTCCTTGCGTGTTCCTCTTAATAAGGCCTGTATAGTTTTGATTCATTAATGCGTGTCCCATTGGTGTGATCAAACTATTTATCTCCCTGGCACATGAACTTAGAGTAGCTACCTAAGCTTCGTTGCCATCCAAATTCACTAAACTAGTGAACGTGACGCTGACTCAGAGAGGAGTGTTCAAATGCTATGTTATGGGAGAATTTTTATCAAAGAAAACTGTGTGGTTGAAACCAGTGTTTTTGTCTGTCAAATAGACTAACACGAAGGCTGAGATTCGCCACTATCTCAGTAACATTATTATTATTAATTGCAGTAAAGCTGTCGATTAATTTGCCTCACTCTAACGAGAGGAGAGTCTGAATAGTGCTTTTGCATGTTCTTTGCGAACTGCGCCGTCAGTTCAAGAAATGATCGTAAGTTTATTCCTTTGCTATTAGCTCACAGGCTACACGTGTGTTTGCGTCACCACGGTGACGGCTGTAACCCCAGAAGTTCCAAGAAACCTCTTCCTGGGTAGCTTTGAAGTGCGCATGCGCGATCCGCCATCGCCATGTTGAGCTGTTTGTAAACAAACCGTAGCATTAGCCAAGCTAGCTAAAGCTAGCGCGGGTGCATTGCAGTCTATGTAAAGCTAGTAGCATTGCTAAAGGGCTAGTGGCTAGCATAGCATTTTGTGGTTTGAATTAGTCTGCGTTTGAATGCAGTGTCAGCAATGTTGAAGTGTATTGAGTCTTTGCTTTAACCGTTTTAGTCACACTAGTTCTTGTATCTCTCTCTTTCTGTTATAGCCACTCATCCTTTTGGAAAGAACATGACAAATGTTGAATTAATAAGCTTTTGCGATTTTAAAGCAGGGTTTTAATCTTATTTGTTTAAAGTTGTCATTTCCCTTTCAGTTAAACACTGTTGGTTTTATTGACAACTAACTTCGTCCTCATTACTTTAATGACAATTTTGATTAATTATAACTGCTCTTACTGACTTTAATGACATCAGGGAATATCGATTTTGGATTTGGATTCATTCTCATAATTATTTACAGTTTCGGATTTGATATTGTATTTTACTTATTGTATGATACTTGTGGATTAAGTTAATTGTAATTGCTTTTATGATGTTGATGACAAACGCCATTCAATTTTAATCATTAACTATCATTTATTACTTCGAAATTTTAATTTCATTAGTAATTAATTAGGGTTGGGCTTCCCTAAGACATTGATACTTAATTTATTAATTTAATTATAATTGCCCTTGTCAATTTTTATTCTGAACTCATTAAAATTCTTAATTATAATTTTTAATTGAAATTGAAATTCAGTCTACAAATAAGACTCGCCTCTCCTTGTCAGGCCATACTTTCGCTCAGTCAGTTATTTAATTACCTCAGCTAAAATTTTTCATAGGATTTTCCTTCGCTTAAGACTGGTAGTATAGCGCTCCCCCTAGTGTTTGGTTGGTGCAGTGACGGTCGCATTCACGGTGAGTTGCGGTGGACGAGTCATCTGTTTTGACGTAACCTAGTGCCGGCTGGGGGCTAAACTGAATATTTAGGTTCCAGTGTTGCAGGTGAGGGCCCGCAGTGGAGGCTCGGCATTTGTATACGCAGGGGAGGAGTCAACAGAAATAGCTTGGGTACATCACCTTGTTCATATTTTGTTCGCTCCTGCAAACAATTAGGCCAAGGCTTAGCCCATTCTCTTTGCGAGCCAGTCGTTGACGTGCCTCACCCGACAGGCGTGTTCGTGCCCATAGCCATGACTGTTTGAAGCCCATTGCAATCCTGGCGGCGTAGTATTCAATCTAGCCTTACAGGAGCTCACTGAGTGCGCTCAGACGGAGGTCCCAGCCACCAAACTCCGACTGGGTCAGCCCAAACTCATCACCAAGCCTAGCGGATAAGAGCATCAACCCACCTAGCTAGCGAAACCTCAAAAGGGAAAATTAGGGTCTTCTGTAATACTTAGGTCAGTTAGCGTCTTCTGCTAGCGCAGTAGGCCAACTCCGTAGGGATAGCGACCCCACAGCGCCACCACCCTGTCAACCTTGTCATTTTTCTTAACATTGGGAGCAAAACCTCACTCTTGTTCTCTCTCTCTCTCTCTCTCTCTCTCTCTCTCTCTCTCTCAGTTGTCCTCTTCTGATTTGACTACTGCTGCTGATTTTTGGGTTTGTGTCTGTGAAAGTCATAAAGCAGAGCATTTTTGAAACATTTAATAAATATTTGGGGAACAGGAACACTTCGTTTCAAAATTGTATGACATTTACTGTACCTTCCCTCCACATCCTGTGATCCTACCCAGCTTAGGCTCAAGCAGGTCAACTGGAAGACTGATAGGCGTCCATCAAACCTCGAACACGCATCTAGAAACACTTTGGTTGGTGAATGGTTGTCAATCCGACTAGCTGAGAAATCCACACTGTCATTGATATTGTTTTCTTTCGCCCCGGAGGAAATTTCAATAACAATCACAGTCCTGGCATTGAGAAATCCTTTTCCAAACCCCTATCTAGAAACACCCTTCTGAATTAAATTTTAAATTTTTTTTTTTAAACAAAAGAGAAGAAAATTTAACTATACTTATTCTGTGACCAGAAAAGTGTATTCTTATTTGTCTCTCTCTCTCTCATCCTACTGTTAGCCTTAACCTTTTTCCCTTGGAAAAAAAAAGAGAAGAGGGAAACTTTCTTTTATAGAAACGTTGGAAGCATCCAAGAGTTATTCTGTTCTTTGCTGAATACTATTCTATTGTTTTCCGTTGTGTTTTGTGTTCCTCTTTCTTTCCCCAGTTCTCTAGCTGTGCTACCTGTGTGTGTTTACTAATTGTCCCAACAGAAATTCAAAATTAGAGGCACGCCCACAAGGGGACCACAGGCTCAGAGAACCACTTTCATCTGCACATTACACACTCAACATCAGCCACATCTGACTTTGCACACTTACACCTTTATTCTGCCCTGCTTGGCTGTTTTGTTGTGTTTTGTTTTTGTTCTGCTCCTCCAGGTCTGTGTCAGGCTCGGTGCTAGATCTCCCTTGCTGTGTCAAATCATGTCTCACACAACAGACCCCGTTGGCCACAGGGAAGACCTCGAGACCTGGCTAAGTGTTGCAACAGACAGCCTCCTACCTCAGGCAGCTGAAACACTAAAGCAGTAGACACAGGACCAGCTGGATGACAACATAACAAGCCTCATGAAACAGAACCCAGGTCAGAACTACAGTCACAAAGAATTAGCCAAGATCACCGGCTCCTTAAGTCACACACTCATCGCCACCCTCAGGACAGGCATGCCGCCCACCTCCAGCAGGAGCTGACACGCGCACAACGTCACATCGAACAGCTGGAACTGGAGGCTCAGGAACGAAGGGAAGAGCTCGATGAAGTGGAACAAGGCACCGAGGAGGAGATCAACAGGCTAAAAGAGACGTTAGCAGCTGCTACACAGGAAATGGAACGAGGCAGAGCAGACTATGCTGATCTCTCCAACAAGCTACAGTATGCAGAATAGCTACTGGAAAAGGCAAAGGCTGACTTCAGAGACAAGAACAGCCGAATTAAAGCCCTTGAAACTCACCTGAATGAGTCCAGAGACGAGATTAGCCACCTAACACGACAGCGCGACTACATTAAAGACCAGTCCGACAGTATGAAAGAGGAACTCAAACACGCATATGAACTGTGCCGTGAACCGTCAAGAACACGACGGGCACAGACTTCACCCCCGCTGAGCAGAACCAGGTCCCCTGTTCCTGGACTGGCACGTGAGCAAAATGGGGAGGGGGCCGTGCTAAAACAGTCACCAGCTCCCTCTGAAGAATCCTACCTCCACTCTAAGCTAAAAGAACTTGCTCCAGCCAGCCACAGATCATCGCACGGCTTGGACCTCAAAGACCTCGACAAGCTCGCCAGGAACATTGGCAAATTCACTCCAAACGTGCCAGGTAGTCAGGAGATCAAAGGACATCTACAAGATGTCGATTTTCATCTGGAAATGAGACCCAGAGTCACCGACAAAGATAGACTGTATTTGATCCGAGCAACATCTAGCTCGGAAGTTCGCAGTTTCCTGGACCGCCAGCCGGCCCACATAAAGACTGATTATCACCTGCTCAGAGAAGCTCTCATCAAAGAGTTTGCGGACCCTGAGTCCGAACAAGGACTAGTGGCTGCCCTGGAGACGAAACAAGGTCATCATGAACCCCCTCAAATTTATTACAGCCAACTCAGACAAGCGTACTTCGGGACGCGCAATAAACAGAATATGGAACAAGACGTTAATTTTAAAACACTCTTCCTGAGGAACCTTCATCCTGGAGTAAGCCACCATCTTGGCATCCTTGCATGTCCACGCACAATGAGTGCTCAACAACTGCGAGACTTGGCGCACAAGGCCTACTGCAAGCAGAAGATGGCTTCAGAAAAGGGCGCCAAAACCAAGGCAGTTCTTGACTTCAATTCTCAGAGTCAGTGTCTGGCCCTAGAGGGCGCCCAGCATCAAGACCATGCCAAGCCGACACCCAAAGAGTGGAATGCATCCTCGTCCAACAGAGAACGAGACTCCCACACTGGTACCCAACCTAAACAGAGAAACAACTGCTGGAAGGGACGACATGGACGACAACGCTCACCTGGACGTCACTGGTAAAATTCATGGGACCAATCAAGACCGCATGAGAGTCATTGGGAGAGATCATGGAATCAGCCGAGCTCATTTGGAAACTCAAGAGGGAAAAGCTCATGGGAAGCCAACGGAACCTCCAAGGGAAAACGCCAAACATACCCTGGAGCAACCAGCTTAAGGAATCGACGGAAAAACTCGCAAAGATTCCAAGCTGAGCGAGCTCAAAATGAATCCACACCAGAACAAAAGACTTCACAATATCTCGACTCTCAAGAGCTGATGAAAATGATGATGAAAGAGTTCTTCCAGTGAAAGGAGGAGGATCGGAAATGGGAAAAGAAAGAGAAACCAGATTCAGCCTGACTAGCAGCTGGACGAGAAGGCAGCAACTATCTGACCCAAGAAACCACAGAGAACAGCACCTCACCTCACGCCCAAAGAACCATAAGCACCATAACCTCCGATGGACAAGAAATCCCACATGAACAACCCGCCAAACAGTCGGAAACTGACCCAACACCTGATGCGTCAGATCACAGCAGCATCCAACAAACACCTGTTGACAAAACCACTCAAGTTCCTGAAAGTGCTGTCTTGGTCGTCTGCCATTCCCCCAAGGAACCCCAGATCAGTCCTGACATCTTACCTCTCTCCTCCCAAACTCCAGTCCCTCAACTCCTGGGTGATCTCATCGAGAAAGGTGTAGCAAGAAAGTTTTACCTCTCCATCATCATTGAACAACACATCAAAGTCGAAGCCCTTCTTGACACGGGAGCTGACATTATCTTAATGTCAACTGAACTCCTCGAAGAAGACCAAGAGAGTTCTAACGGAACCTTTAAACTTCAAAGGTGTGAGCTGAACCTCCAAGCCTATTCCCACATGGGCCTACAACTAAAACATGTGGCCCCAATTCACCTGACTGTGGGACCATTGAATCTCATCCACACAGTGTACGTTTCACCACTCAACACATATCCTCTCCTCATCGGAAAAGACCTGCTCAATCGCTTTGAACCATTAATAGACTTCAAGCACCTGAAGATATGGACGCAAGTCCGCGAGCCTCTGCCCTTCCAGTCAGTAGACTCCAACAAGTCACAGTGTCAAGCCACAGACACTGCCCCCCATTCACTGATCGGCGATGCAAGGTCAAAGCCAAGAGCAAGTTCAACTCCAAGCAACAAGACCCAAGACCCCTTTCTCTGCTCATTGCAAGCATCTGACTCAGACTCAGGTCTCTTTCAAATCATGACGGCCATAAATGTCCAAGACACACCAGTGCCTGATGCAGCATTAGCCCTGTGGGCTGAAAACTCTGCTATCAGCCTAAAGCTCTTCAGAACATTGAAGCAGAGGCATCAGAGCCTACCACACATCTCAAAGCACAGCTGCTTCCCCCTCAGCCCATAGTCAACAACCATGGCTACCTCCAAGATCATCTGCGCTGTAGACATACGATGGAACAACAGACTCCTGAGTCACTACTTCCTCATTGTCCCCAACCTACCTTATGACATCTACATTGGAGCAGACATCATGGTCCGTCTTAACGCCTGCGTCGACACAGTGAATGACGTCATATGGGCTCCACTGTCATGTCAACTGAAAACTTCAGTCAACCACAAGAACCTTTGGTCTGGTCAAACAATGCCAGATGCATGCACCATGATCACGGAGCAAGAAGCCACGATACCTGCGTATAGCAAGAGTGTCAGCATCCGCCTCAACATGCGACCTGACCAAACGCTTAACAGTGAACTAGGCTTCTTCCACCCTTCCAGGACCTGCCTAAAGCTAGGACTGACCTTGGAAGCCACACCTCTCATTGAAGTGTCATCTCGTGCTGTGTATGTGTTGTTCAACAACTGTACGGCCAAAGACATCAACGTGCCCAAAGCCAGTCACCTCGGATGGCTCATCAAACAGGCGTTCCATGACTTTGAACTGATGGTACCTGTCATAGGCCCACTACCAGCCGAACTAATGCCAGATGAATGTGATGACACTGTAACCTTCACAAAGCCCCATGAGATCATCGCCATCACTTCGATTCTGCCAGTGTCCAAAGAAAGTGTCTGCCGATCAGAGCTCACAGATGGCACTCACCTTGCAGTCTACGCTGTCTCAACACAGCCAGCCCACAACAGAGCCACCTGCACAAGCGACACTCAAGGGCCAGAGTCCCTCAAATGACACAAACACAGAGGAACCCCACGCCGGGTTCAATGCACAAATCCAACAAATCCTGAACGAGGCAGATGCCCTCCACAGCGAGTTGGATCGCCAAGGACTTAATGAGGTTCTGTGCAAATACAAGGACTTCTTCACGAAGGATTCCCTGGACTGTGGCCTGACTAATATCCACACGGTACGCATCCCGACACACCCAAATGCACCACCCACATTTGTGCGGCAGTACAAGATACCGATAGCCTCATACGAATCGGTTCAAGAGATCATTGACTCCATGTTGGAAAAGGGGGTCATCCGGCCCTGTAACAGCACCTACTCTGCCCCAATATGGCCAGTCATAAAGCCCAACAGCAAATGGCGGCCACCATCGACTATCACAAATTGAACCAGCAAGTTCCCTTATCGTGATGGCCTATGACTCAGTTGGACCAAGAGATTCCCAAAATCAAAGGCTCGACGATCCTGTCTACACTGGATGTCGCCTCTGGATTTTGGACAACCCCTGTCCACCCAGATGACCAACACAAGCTGGCATTCACCTTTGGCAATCGACAGTATACCTTCACGCGATGCCCCTTTGGCTATGCCAATTCACCAGCTGAATTCAATATCTTCCTGAACAAAGCATGCCCTGACGCCAGAGCCAGAGGCAACCTTGTTTATGTCGATGATATTCTTTTGCGACACGCAAACGTGGCAGACCATCTCAAGGAAATTGATCATGTCCTGAACCAGCTGACAACAGCAGGAGCGAAAATCGCCATTCACAAAGGACAATGGTGTAAGACCAAGGTAAACTACGTTGGCTTACTCGTCGGACGTGGCGGCATCGAACCGCAGTCCAGCTGTACGCAAGCAATCCAAAACATAAAGACACCCACTAACATTTCTGAGCTACGAAGCTTTCTGGGAGTGTGCAATTACTCACGACAGTTCATCGAGAACTACGCGGACATCGCACGACCACTAACTTCCCTCCTGAAAAGGGGGTGGTCGCCTGGTCGGAAGCCCAAGACACAGCTATGAGCGAGCTCAAAGAACGCCTATTCTCTGCCCCATGCCTGGCCTACCCCGACCCAGGAAAAGAATTCTATCTGGAAACTGGATTCTCCAGTCATTGCCTCAGTGCAGGCCTGTATCAGCTCCACGACAAAGACAAAGGAGTGGTCGCTTATGCCAGCAAAACATTGCTTCCCCCAGAACACAAATACTCAAGACTGTGAAAAAGCTTTGCTTTGCACTGTATGGGCCATTCAGTGTTTCTCCAATTACATTGGAGCTCTGAAAGTCGTCATAGAAATATGTCACCAACCAGTTACCTTCCTCACCAGCCAACGAATCAGAGATGGCGTGGTAACCAATGCACACATAGCTACATGGTTAATGACGCTCCAAGGACGAGACGTCGAGGCAAGATATGCCCAAAACCACAAAACGTCGCTGGGAAACGGGTTAGCAGCTTGCCAGAGCTGTTCAACAGATACACTGTACACATCAGCAGAACCCAAAGAACCGGCACAACCGCAACTGACAAACTACAGGTACTTTGACGAGAATGTGTGCGCAGGCATGCCCACAGCATATGTCGATGACTGCTCCTACAATCAACAGGGCAACTTAAAAGCGGGAGCAGGTGTGGTCTAGCTCAACAAATTAGGCCCTCACTCATCGCAATATACAGAAATAGCGGCCATCCTCATCACCCTACAGCTGGCCACCTCCCACAACATCAAAGAACTCTTGATATGTACCGACTCCAACTACGCCCGTCTAAGCTTCATATGCCACCTAGCTGGATGGAAACAGAATGGATTCAAGACAGCTAACAACAAGCCTGTCAAACATCAGGAACTCTTCCAAGCATGCGATGCCATTGTCATCGAACATGACATGATCATCTATTGGAAAAAGGTCCGTGGTCATTCACGCCAACCAGGGCACGATAAAGATCTCAATGACCAAACCGATGCCCTCGCCAAAGCAGGTGCATTACATGGAGAGTCCTGGACATTTCCTACCCTCCCACCCAACCCTTCAATTGCGGCCGTAACCCGCCACCAACACGCCACTGGCGTGCAAAACCCCGCCTCCTCCCACACTGCACTCTCACCTCAATTCACTACTGACGATCTCCTCACCCCTCAAAATTCGGATCCAGCGCTGCAAACCATCGCAGCCCACATTTCTGACCCATTAAGTCATCCCATTACCTCCTCTGACCTATCCAATTCGTCTGACCTCCACCAACTTCACTCCATCAAGCACTTGCTGCATCTCCAGGACGGCGTCCTCACATATGTCCCAGAGCCCCTGACTGCACCAAAGCTTGTAGTTCCTCAGCGCCAAAGGGGGATGATGCTGACACACGCCCACAATGCACCATGCGCTGGACACCACAGTGCCAAGGCCACCTACGAAATGCTCAAGCAAGTGGCATACTGGCCCAGCATGCAACAAGACGTGGCGGAATATGTAAAAGGATGCCTGGTGTGTTGCCAGTTTCAACCGGCAAACCCAAACCACCGATCACCACTACAACGGAAAGGAATGACCTTCCCATGGTCAGACCTCCAAATAGATTGGGTCGGACCCCTGCCACGGTCAATGCGGGGTAACAAGTACTTCCTCACCGTGGTGTGCGAATTCACCAAGTGGGTAGAGTGTCTAACAGCTCCCAACGATACAGCAGAAACCACAGCCTGTCTGTTAATGAACCACATTTTCTCAAGATTTGGACTGCCTTTAAGAGTCAACTCTGACCGAGGAACCCACTTCACCGCCAAAGTCATGCAGGAAGTATGGAAACTCCTGGGCATACAGGCCGAGCTTCATATAAGCCATCACCCAATTTCCTCAGGTCAGGTCGAACGGGTCAACAGGACAGTGGCAAGCATGTTGAAGAAGTATGTGTCCACCAATCAAAAAGATTGGGATATCAAGCTTCCTCTGGTTGATATCCCAATCCATACGGGCCACCCCTCATCGTTCTACTGGCCTCATAGGTCTACCAACCGGGTGACTTGAACCTCGTCACCACTTACACCACTCACCAGTACCTGGAAGAGTTGCATCAGCACCTGAAAACGACTTTCGCCTTCGCCCAACAAAATCTCCAAAGCGGAGAAGGTCGTAAAGCCTACTACGACCAAAAGGCCTCTCACCAGGAACTCAATGTCGGAGACAAAGTGTGGTACCACAGCTTCGCCCAACCAAGGCAGAACACTCCCCATCCCCTGTCAAAAAAATTCCTACCTCACTGGACAGGACCCCACGAGATTGTAGACGAGCTCTCACCTGTGGCCTACTGAATCAAAATCAGACAAGGCCGGAATGAGCCAGTCCTTCGATGGGTCCATAGGAATCAGATAAAGAGGCACCAAGGTTCCAACCAACAGGGAAAGGGGGAGGATCAAACCCACTGACACAGACCGACAATCCCATACTCTACTCCACACTAATGATGTCTGTCATTTTATGAAAATACATGGTTTTGTTTCATTTATTGTTTTGTTTTGTTTTGTTTTTTTTATTTTTTTTTTTTTACACAACACCTACACATGCTCCTCCACAGCACTGCTAGGATTAACCTCTAGTAGAGAGGAGTTACTCCACACATGTGACACTCATTTTACTCTCGTGAACTCAGTCAGTGTCCTTGTGTCTCTTTGTATTTTCCTTTTCTCTTTCTAGCTCCGTTTTTTTCGTTTCCTCTCTCATTATAACTTCCTTTCACCTAGTCCCCTCATCAGGGAACTCCCTTAACTGATCCAGGTACCGATAGTAGGATTGACTCCCCTTCACCAGAAGTGTCGTAACTTGTAAAAGCCGTTGTTAACCACTCGAGGCGACCCTGCCAAACCATTATCTTCGCAGCTAAGTGTTCCTTCTTTCTGCTCTCTCATCAAGAAGAGGCTTAGACTTGCTGCCTTGTGCCTCTGCATGATCGGGGTTATGCCCCAGCCAGAAATTGCGTCGCCCGGACCAGTGTTGGGGATAGTACTTCATGAACAACCGGGGTAATTGATAACGAACTGCAAAACATACACCCAAAAAGTGTATGTCCGATTTGACCTCCGTGATGTTGTCAGAGCTCACTACATCCCCTCAGCCTCTCAAACCACTTGGGCTGGAGTCCGTTGGATGCGGGAAATCCTCACCCATGCCCAAGCAGATGTGACTCATTCTGACCTCGGGACACTCATGGCCCCTCCTCGGGTGCATTCCTGAAAATTTGCCTGTTTTGGACAGACAAAGAAAACACTCAAAAGTGCGCCAAAACTCCAAAAGACAACATTCAGGACTTTTAAGTAATGAAAATGTATTCCCAAATTATGTGTGTTATGCCTTAGATATGCTTGATATGTTAGTAAAACATACGCTATGTTAATCTATCCATTATAAGGTCGATACCATTTTAACCTATGTATTACGAGGGTATGAATATGTGTGTGTGTGTCATGCTTGGTGTTAAACGAAAGTATATTTTATTTGCAACAACTCTGTGTGGATGAAATGTAGAAATTAGGTAAATCCCGTAATGTTATAACGTTTATCAAGATTATTAACAAAACCCTGCAAGGATTTTCGGTCATGTGATGACACGGGCAGCTCGTTAATTTATGCAGAGAAACGGAGCCTAGGAAGCTGAGCTCCTCCTCGCAACAAGCGGATTGGTACCCCAGCTCCGGGGTGGGTCTAAAGTGGCCTGCTTAACATCTAATGTCCAACTAAGGATCAGCGCTCTTTGCCATGGTTTGAAAACTGCTTCAACTTGTGCGCTCATACACCGCATCAAACCATCACCTCATTCCAAACTTCAAGCTCTTCAAGAAAACTTTGTGATATCTGAAATCTTCAACTTCTGCAACCGAGAAAGGAAAGTGAACTTCTAGTGCGTCTCATCCAACCAGGCAACCCACCAATCACGGCCGGGATTCCCTAAGAGACGTCAGACAAACAATGGTTCGCAAGCCAATCAGCTAAGCCCGGGGATTCCCTCAACAAGACGAGGACGAGACTCAGTCGCAACCTTCTAAACAAGTAAAACAAAATCTCTTATCTATTGGCTGAAAACGGTGCAAAGTTGTTTTTAATGGGAAAGATAGAACTAAGCTCTGTTTTGTTGACTTTCTGATAACCACCGAAGTTGATAACCACCTTCATAACTCACAACTCTGCATAATTCCGTAGACTTTTGTATGTGTCTGTGTGTGTGTGTTTGGTCGTATGTGTGTGTTTACATCATTTAGGCCACGTACACACTACAGCTAAATTCGGTTGTCAGTTCACCTTTTACTCCTTAATCGCGTTCTGTACAGACATAATTCACTAAAATACGGGAGTGACAACCGCATTCCACAACCCCATTAACTCCCGAAAAATACAGGTAGTGACAACCGCATTTACAGAAATTCTATGCAGTGTGTACGGAACTGAACTGAACAACTAGTTGTTAATGACGTATTTAAACTTGTATCAGAAATGTGTCTTCGTCTGCGTGTGAGATGCAAGAAAATAACAGTGAAATTAGTCTTAACCTTAGCACATTTTGACACGGCCGGGGCTAGTTGCACTCACAAGCCCTGCGGTAAAGTGTCAGTGTTGCCAGATCTTCACAGAAAGAAAAACAATACACAAGAACAAGCACAAAAACACTAAAACACCCAAATGCTTTATATTTTATAACACCAAAAAAAATCTTATATCTCATATCTGCAACAGACCACATTACTAACTCCATAAAGTGCCTAGCTTTATGAGCTAAGACCAAACAACATGCCTAAAAGCGCTTGTAATTATGAGGACATGGCAACACTGTAAGACAGCGCTCTCTAAAGCAGCCTCCCGAGCAGAAACAAAACACAGCACGTCTATCAGCGGTAGTTCAGTTAAAATCGATGGAGAAAAAAAGAGTCTTTAGCCAAAAAATGGCAGATACCAAACGACTAAATTCTTCTTCACTCCTGCAAGAAGCCAAAATGTTGCTATGGTTACAAATGCGGGAGTGACTGCTGTTCCGTACACACATGGGACAATAATTTACGGGACTTACTCCCGCATTTAAATGCGGTTGTCACTCCTGAAATTTACAGTGTGTATGTGGCCTTAGTCTCATGTAACCATAGGAGATCGCTCAATAAATTGTATTTTATTACAAACAAATGTTGTCTTGTGTTGTGAGTCTTAGAATTCAAACATTGCCTAAAAGAGAACGCTACCATAGTTCATAATTAACTAAATGCCAAATTTCATGTTATTCTGTGGCCAAGAATTAACAGAGTTGGTAAAAATACACTGAGTCGAGCTATTCGCTGGACGGAGCCGGCGAAGTGTATAGGAAATTTGAATCAGTTCAGTTAAATCAATTTTAATCTTTTAAGATTCGATTCTTTAAAAGCTAAACCCTAACTTACTTGATAAAATTACTTACAAATAATAGGCCTCATTTATAAAGCGTGTGTATGCTCAGATTTGATCTTAGACTGTGCATACACTTAAATCCACGCCAACGTTCATATTTTTAAAAACAGGCTTTGACATGGAAAAGTGCTTAGCATCACGTCAGGGTCTGAGTAGATGTACGCACTTTTTCTTGTCGGAGTACTGCAGGTTTTTGAAAATTTAAGCTGTTCTAGCAGCTCACTGTTCTAAATTAAAGAATTTGGATGATGACTGGTGATCTTTTATATGTTAATGGAATTAATTAGGAGTCGTTTACAAGGCAGAGAGCTGAAACCATTCAGTTGCGCGCAAGTTCAAGATCATTTGCGATTCATAGATTTCACAACTGAAAGAGATGTGTACGTGCGTTTTCTGTATGTACGTTCATTCTATGAATCACACATACACATATTTGAGAGATGATCATAAGATCAAATTTAGGATGGTTTCTGCGCAACATTTTAGAATTGAGGCCCAATATCTTTGTTTATAACATTGTTTCAGTCCATTTTAATCTAAAAAGCTTTTGCTACTCATTTTGCCCTCAGCCAAAACTATTTACAAATAATAGATTAATGAGAGCAAAGATATATACTCAAAACAAATTATATCTCATGTTTAACCACTATAGAGACATCAGAGACAGTAGTATATTCCAGAAGAACTGGTCAAGGTACTGAATGATGAATGGCTGCAAATGTTTACATATTTTATAAATATTTGAAGTTAAAAAAAATCTAAAAACAACAGTAGTATTTGTAAAATTATAGTTGGTTTGCTGCTCCACCATGACGCTAACTGTGACAAAAGCTGTAAGCGGAGTGTTATAAATGGTGAAACGGTTCCCATGGCAATACTGCTAGAATATCACATGACTGGAAATACCTTTCAGCCAATCAGATTCAAGATATACTGTACAAGCAACAGGGAATCTATCATTTTCAATGAAAAATGCTGATTTCTGGTGACACAAATAGCCTTAGGCAACGCCCTGGTCAACTTAATGCAAATGCAGTGGCAGGCAGTGGGAGAGCAGACAAAGATCTACAACTGGATGCTGTGACTACGGAACACAGTATGAGTAGTGACACTTAAAGGTAACTATAGCAAATCAGTGACCTCCAGTAATTTAATTGCTGAATGTATGAATCACATTGTCACACAGAAATGCAATAGAAATGAAAATGAAAATCTTTAGAACCAAGAACATTTGCCCCAAAGTTCCTATTACTGTAATACAAATTATTTTCATTCTCATTGCTGTAATGAAAACATTCCTTTTCAGACAGAATTAGTATTATCATGTTTTTTAATTAAAGTAAGCATAAAATTATTACTTTAGCATAAAACTTTTGAAAAATTGACATCCTGTGGTGTGATGTTACACCCTATCTAAAGCTATTTTAAACAACATTTTGCTAATTCTTTTATAATTAACCATATCATGCATGCAGATATTATGACCTATTAATGAACGTCTGAAAGGTGTTTTGATACTTTTAAAAATACATGTCATCCCATAGGACCATTTAAGATGAACTAGGGAAAAGCTGTTCACAAACTGTTTAAAAAGAAATGGTAACTACTGACAGTAATTATTATAAACACTTTTACTTATACCTTCATAAAAATATTAAACTAAAATCTTGATCTTAAAGACATTTATGCAAAATGCATATTCTTATTTTTGTCTTTTTGATTATGGGGTGAAATATGCTTATGCAAGACTCAACCATTGACCATTAAAATAAGAAAGAAAAGAAAGAATAGCTAAAAGCTGAATAACAAGGTTTAGATAAGTATTTTGATATCAGAATATTTGGATATTTAGAAATGGCAAGTGTAAATCCAAAGCTATTCTATAGCTCCATCAGAAACATCATCACAAACACATTCATAAGGTACCATGGACCTTAAAACATCACAGTAAAGGTGTGTTGGTGCATCAGAATATGTGGTGAATCCTTGGAGACAAAGGACGCACCATTAGAAAGAATAACCCATCCAAAGATGGCTGCAAGTGAAGTCTCATTCATAATTCAGTCATCTCGGGGGAGACACTACTGCCTGCTTGGCATTCCGATGCCTTCCAGCACTGAACAGACTGTGTGTTTGCGAAAACCAGGTATGGCAGTCTGGTCTAAAGAAATAACTTCATTATGTATATGCCATATGAATATGTAATCTTGAAGAGATACAATGCAGTGTATACTATAAGACAATTCTTATGGTAAAATAGATATTTGGAAACCAGTCTAAGTGGAACAAGAGTTGTTTACATATGAAACTTGTCTGCTGAAACTTGATGTTCATCATGGCATATTATCCACTATTTATGAAAAGCAGTATGCAGTGTGTATACTATGTGCAGTATGTGGATTTGCCGCATATAAGGAATACCCAGATGACCTACTGCATTTTTCAAACTGCGCAGCACACACCTAAGCTCACTGTATCCCACAATCCAATGGGCTCGACCTGAGCTTCCATTATCAGGTTGACAAATAAACCAGAAGCAATATCAACTACTATTTTTTTCCTCCATTGCATATTTATTTTTAAGATGATGGACATGAATTAAACATGCAACAACATCATAAACAACGCAGCACACCACTGTTTGAAACAACTTCTGTTGTATACTGTTGTATTTCCTAAAACACAAAATTCAGTATACATCATATATATATACTGTATATTGGACTTTACATTAATTCTTCAAATTCACCTTTTTGCTGACAGCTTAAAAGTAATTAATCCCCCCTCCAAGTGCTCAGAGCACCAAGTGATAGCCCCATAAGTCATAAGGGACTCCTTATGCCTTATAGAGCTATCACTTGGAGCTATTCTTGTAATGAGTGTGGGATCAGGATGTAGCCAGCAGACAAACTGATGATGTTGGCATGGCAATCTGCCATCAATGAATACACTCTCAATGGGATAAGGATCTTGACATGACACCTACCTCTAGTTTGGACCCACATCCCTACAATAAGTAAAAGGACTGACCAATGAATGTAGAGCTCATTTCACTGGTTTCTTCTCTCGCTCTTGCTCTTTATCTGTTATGCTAGGTTTGTCTTTGCTTAGCCATATTGATGCTGTCAGGATATTTACAGCTAATGAACTACTGCAAACATAATGTGTGGTGAGAAAGCCTGAAGTTTACCAAACAAACCTGTGTGGGAATATTAATAATAAAACTGCTTCATCATTTTCTTGATATGCTTCATCAGAAAAGGTTCAGCAGAAAAGGTCAGATGTTCATCTTTTTGACTGGGAAACAAGACAAAAATTCATTCATATATATATATATATGACTTTTTTGACATTTTTTTGTAGTCGATTTCAAGAGTTTCATTTAGCAAAATAAATGTAATTATCTTAATTTGGGGAAATTTCACACCAGCTCACACCATCTCACAACAACTGCTTAAATCTGTGTTGAGCACAGGTGATCAGTGTCTACAGTTTATCACTCCATAATAAAAAGAAGAAGAAGGTTATTTCAACAGTATCCAGGTATGAAATAATGGTGGCCAATGATGGTGTATGTTATAGAGAGAAAAAAAAAACATATTTGTATGAGAAATGCAGCCTCTATTCTTTCAGGAAGACCTTTCAAGAACAAGGAATATTACGCTGGTTAAGAGCAGGCTGTATTAATGTTCTCTGTGAGGCTGTGAATCTGTGGCTTGAGCTCTTTCTGTATGATCTTCACAAGTCTTGTTCTGTCCACACGCTTTGATGCCTTCTTGCTGAATATGTGCAATTTAACACACCTAGGGGCACTAGAGCGTCCTCTATTTATCCATGAGCACTCAGGGAGATGATGAATTTGTTGCAGGGTGAGAGTGAGTGAATTTCCACAAACTCTGATCAGCGGCGGGAGGATATGGACAGACACCAAGGGACACAGCCTCTACCTCTATTCAACCCTTGGTGAATGATTTATAGCCGGTGTGTGTCCTGAATAAACACAATCATCACCTTACATGTAACAGGGGATACAGTGGACCCCACACTCCAACATGAGCATGTATACATACATAGATGAACATACATACACAAAGTGAACACACAAACTGACCTTAATCTATGTCCTAAACAAGTTTTCAAAGACAAGTTATTTGTCTGTCCACTTCAAATGTGAAACTGCTGTTTTGTTTTGCTGTCACACCAAGCAGAAAATTTATCGTTTAATGCATACTTAGGAAAACTGAGATTTTGGACCAATGAGTTTTTATAATATTCTCTGTGTACACTGAATTCTTTTTTTTTTTACTCAGACATTTTGCAAACAGTTACAAAAGATTGGCAACACATTTTTTTTTTTTTTTTTTTTTTTTTTAAGTAGAAAGACTAGAATCTTCTTGTAAAACATAGTCCAGTGTATGTTTGTTTGTGGACTTATGGGATAGTAAAGTGTCCATTTGATGTGCGGTTCAGAATCTTAGGGGGTTTAGTAAGTATATGAAGACTTATTTTATGAATACTATGATTTTGGACATGCTACCCTAGTAAAAAAGTAATATATTTAAAATACATTTATTTCATACTAAGCATATAATCTATTACCATATTTACTGACATACCGATCAAGACTTTACGTGAAGTATCTTTATTTTGAAAACTTTATTTGGAGTGTCACTTGTGCACAATGTACATTTATTAATATTGAGCCTAAAATGTGTTTTAATATCACTGTTTTAAAGAAGATTACATGAGGATTACATGATCTTTGAACAATAACAGTCTTTAAAAGCAAGGTAATTAAAGTGCACCTAAAGTATACTTGCAATAGTTCCACTTTAACATAATCAAATATACTTCAGTGTATCTTTAGCTGGACTACGTCCACACAATTAAAGTGCATTAAGTACAAAATTAGTTGTTCCAATTTAGCAGATTTTAAGCATACCAGTTTAGTATACTAAAAGTACAATTGCACGGTATTTTTATTAAGTACATAAATATGTACTCAAAAAAATATGTATTTGTTGTATACTTAACATGAAATAAATGTATTTCAAATACATTTTAGTATATTTATTTTTCACTATAGGGTACTCAGCTTATTAATAAATGTAGTATTTTTGGCTAATTTGATAATGTATTCAAGTTACTACAATGTACACTGTAATGCACTGGAGGAATCTAATATCAGAGAAGCTAGAGCCCAGCTACTTCTTTGAAGAAGTATTTAGATTCATTAAAAGGTACTAAAGAAAAGTTTCACTGAAACCTGCAAAGTTTCCTCCTTTTTCGGTAAGATGATCACCCTAAAACAATATGACATAAAATTGTTAGCTCTTTGCACGACTGCTAGCACACAGTTATAACTTGAAAAGTTACACTGTTTTAGCCGAGCTACTGCTACACTACATGACAAGCATAGTTAAATTAGTGGTGTCTGTAGTTAGTTAGTCTGCAACACTGTTGTCATGCTAATACACTAATTGTAAATGACCGTATCTGCAAACTTTTCACCATGGGCTACAGCTATCTAACAAGATCCCAGCATTTCCTCCTTGAGATGTCATTGCCTGTCTTGACTCTCTCCTGGGACACTCTGAGGTGTAAACAAAAAGAGAGAAGTGAGATGCCACTGGGAGGACAGGTGATTCATCTCCTACGAAAGCCAATGAACTGGCCTACAAAGGTCTGCCTGCTATCTGTTTTCAGTCCTTATCAACAAGAGAGAAATGCTTAACGAATCTCACAAACGCCATTCTGAGAGGCTGACCTGCTCCCCATCTGCAAAACAGATGAGAGGTGGAGAAGAATCGATGGGAGGTCTCTGCTGGACAGATATAATTAACAGAATTCCTAAAAGCAGCTGATAGATTGATTAAGAGCTTGACAGCGATGATATAAGTGAGGAAGGGAAAGATATACAGAAACGAGGCAATTTTCAGAAGAGTCTAAAAAGAGAAACAAGCCTACTAGACCCCTTCCATGTTGGTCCAAGTTGTTTGGTGCTGATGTTCACAAACAAATCCATTACAGTCTTTCTGATGAAGCTATCTGACCAAGGAATTCTTGCTGGTTAAATGCTTAGTTCATCTAAAAATGCAAATTCTATTATAATTTCCTCATATATTTACTTTACTCAGATCCTTTACTTACATTGTTTCAAACCCTTTGGAGTTTCTTTCTCGGTTTTGCAGAATGATGGCACAAGTCTTTTCTATACAATAAAAGCGATCTTAGTCTCAAATTAAATTCATTTATGTATGTGTAAATTCAAATGTTTAAATCAAAAGTTTGTCAATACAGACACTGTGTATCTAGTGACCATTCTCAATGTGACAAATGTTCATAAGTGCAAAAGAGAGCCATGGTAGAAGGGAAGATTTTTAATGGATAACAACTTCCATCTGTTCCATCTGTTACTCACACAAACAGCTGCAGGTGACTTAGTGGGAAAGTCATATGGACTATTTTAAAGGTGCTTTTATGGTCCTTTTGAAGCTATGCTGTCATTAAAGTGAAAAGAGCAGTTCTGAGATTCTAAAATTAAAGGGGTCATATGATGTTACTAAAAAGAACATTATTTTGTGTATTTGGTGTAATGCAATGTGGTTACGTGGTTCGAGGTTCAAAAAACACATTATTTTCCACATACTGTACATTACTGTTGCTCCTCTATGCTCCGTTCTGAAACGCGCCAGTTTTTACAAAGCTCATCGTTCTGAGAAGCGAGGTGTGCTCTGATTGGCCAGTTATCCAGTTTGTTTTGATTGGCCGAATACCTCAAGCGTGTGACGGAAATGTTACGCCCCTTACCATGTTGTGATGCCGTGTCCTGGCGAGACGAGACTAAAACAAAAAAAACCCCACTACAAACGAGGCATTTGTTGCATTCAGTGAGGACATAATTACTGATTATAATGACTCATACGGTCTTTTTACGCTTTGCGCAGCGCCGCCTCTGCGTAAACATAACACCATGTCTGCATTTGTGATCACAGAAACGCCAAACAAGCACTACTCTACACTGCTCAAAACTCACGTTTGAATAGTCAGTAGCAAATTCTTTAAATATCGAAACGTACTTACAGGCTGTGAGTCAGAAGCACAAGACTGTCCTTGCGACATTGGAATTGCCCCACTTTATAGTGTTCATAGCCATTCATAGTGTTCACATTGTAGGCTACTCTCTCCCAGGTTCAGGAAATAGTCCTCCGTAAAATGCGCTGCACACACTCAAATATTTGGGTTGAACTGTTCTGGAACAGTGTTGTAAATACAACTTAACCACTGATTTCTAGTTGTGTACTCATTTGGAAGGCCAAACAAAGTAGTTTCGCTTTCACAACGAAACACACAACGTCTCCACGACATGGCGGCGGCAACAACAATACTACAGCGAGAATAAAAGTTACGCCTTCTTTCATTGCGTATACGTTTGGGCGGTGTTATGCAAATCTTCCCACACCGTGACATAGACATGTGGGGGCGTGTTTGAATGAGCCGTTTTAGGAAGACGTGGCAGAGTCTTAACTTTTATAAAGAATATCTCTT
Organism: Spinibarbus caldwelli; assembly: GCA_039654775.1. NCBI lineage: Eukaryota > Metazoa > Chordata > Actinopteri > Cypriniformes > Cyprinidae > Spinibarbus > Spinibarbus caldwelli. Next base: position 6,890,450 of record CM077240.1, read on the forward strand.
TGGGTCTGAGACTTTAATCTTTGCAATTTTACAGATCTTATATATGCACAAACAGCTTGTAACAATCCAAAGACAAAGGAAAACATGAAATAGCATCATATGACCCCTTTAAATTAAAAATTTAATTCTTTTTTTTTAGGGAGGGAGGGGGGGTTGGGGGTGTTCAAGGAAGAAATCATACAGGTTTGACAAGAATGAGTGAATAATGACTGGATTTCAATTTTTGGGGTACCAGTCATGTTGCTTATGTTTGATGATTTTCTATAGAAAAACTTTGGGATTATTTGATTTTGACGTCTACAGGAAATCCCACCCTTGCAAGTCTGCTGTGTCCTGATAGCATTGTTAAGTTGTCTTGCAGTGCTCTATCTGTTTCTAACAAAACAGCGATACAGTGATGTCTTAAAATGTGTGGGCGTGCAAGTTTGGATGTTGCATGTTTATTTTGAAGCAAGAAGTTTTCTTCAAGCCTTCTCTACATTTTGTATAGATGCCATGCTGTTTGTTTGCTCATTCACATCCATTCGTTTTCCCTCTCTCTCTTTTTCTCTCTCCTCTACACTTTCTTTGAAGATGTGCTTAGCCTGAACTGATGAGAAATTTCAGGGAGAGAACAGAGGCTTTCAGGAGCTGCATGAAAGGCGGCAGAAGAACTGGCATTATGAGTTAGTGAAACACAAGGAGAGAGACGCCACAAGCAAACGCCTGCCATGCAAAGTACCACAATCCCTCCAAATCAGCCAGCACACCTTATTGCCTACAGCACACACATGCCAATGAGCTGTTCTAAGAATGAAAAGGAAAGGTGTACCTATAACACCTGACCAGTGAGAAATATAACACATTTATTCAGAAGCACAAACTCATTTTGCAGTCAAATGTTTCCCCAAGCCGTTTGAGAATACCTCCTTTACTTCAAACCAAGTCTGAAAAATATGACAGGCCAAATGGGATTTGCTATTATTGAGTTTAAAGTCTCAACAGTTAATCTTCATACATCAGTCAGTCATGGGCTACAACGAAGAGACAGGCTGAAATGGCCACATTAGTATGAATAAATTATTTATTATTCTAGAAGAGTCTATTGGGAAATAGACTTTTTTTTTTTTATCAGCTATGTGCAATTTAACACTTTTTAGCAGCACAATTTCTCTAAACACCAATAAAGTGATAAAAAAAATCACATCAGCATCATTTTAAAAGAACACCACTGTAACAGTTAGAGCTGTTTATTAATAAACTTTAACTAAACAAGTAACTGAATGTTTACACTTTAGACAAACAACTTCAAGTGACAGGACAACAAAGTATACCTCTGAGGGAAATTCAAATTTGCATTTCAAAATGGTCATGCCAAAGTATGTCAATATCATGGTGTGTTCTCACAAGTCAAATTTGTGGAAGAGTGAAGCAGACGGGCTGATTTCATGACAGTCCTCAGCTAAAGAGACTAACAGCCTCTGACAGGAAGATGGATTACTTTATTAATGCCTGAACAAATCTATAGGAGAGGATGATAATAGGTGTTAGTACTGAATTGTCTCTTGTACGATTTTGAGTTAAGGATTTCAAGTCAAGAGTGTTTTTTTAATTTATTTATTTATTTAATTTATTTTTTTTTACCTAAAAATATAAACACTACAAGAATATATACTATAGTGTTATCATTTTTTTTTAATTTTTTTTAGAGCAAGGTACCTTGGAAATATTATCCTTTAGAATACATTTGAAATTCAGTTATTCGGTTAATAATAGACAATTTGTTTTAGCAGTCATTTATTATGAATGTAATAACTCTGAATTTCCAACTCTTTTTTTATACCTTTTTATTTTTTTTTTGAATATCCCAATTTACTCAGTAATACATGTCAGTGTTACTTTATTTATAAAGCACAATTAAACAACATTAACTGTTGACGAGTGTGCAGTACATAATAATACATTAAATTATGGAAGTCAAATACACAGAAAATGCAGAAATTATTTAGAGTTTTTTGAGGGGTGTGTTAAAAGTGTTGCTTGAAAAAGCTAGGCACTAAGGTCAGTCCTTTTTTGAGTTTGAAATGAGTAACAACTGCACAAAATATGACAACAAATCAAAGATCATATTGTTTGCTGCTATACCCTACATCACCTTGATCAATCCAGTTGTTTTTCAATACAAGCAATCTCAAGAGTTTAAATGGCAGATAATAAATACTTCTTAATGATTACATAAGCAGCCTTCAGAAAAGAACAAAGGAAACAGCACTAGCTTTAGATGATTACATCTGCAGCTGAGAACTACTGCAGATGTGCACATCAGTGTGGGGGTGAAACTAACTAAAAGTAACATTTTTAGTAGTTCTTCTGTTTTGAAACCAATGTGTTTCCATCATATTACATAAAAGAAGGACAGTGCAGACACCATACTTTCCTAGAACCAAACAACTTCATCTTGCCTTTAATATGCATCAACAAACCTTCACAAGCGACCTCTGTTTTTAATTAAACAGTTGCAGCTATAAAACATCACTTTGGTAATACAAAGAAATTAACCTACGTCTCCTGAAGAAGGGCTATCAAGACTAACTGCTTTTGCTCATATTAAGGCTACAAAAAAAAAAAAAAAACATATTTAGCTTTTGAGAAATCAAAGAACAGTTTGCTCATTTTGTCGTAAAATGCTGCCACTGCTAGCAAGGGATGGCTTCTGAAGGTGCAAATGAATTCAACTGTGAATTTGACAGGTGGCAAACTGACAAGACTTTGATAATAAAAACAATTACTAGAGCCATGTGATACAATAGAATAGAGAGAGCTCCTACTTTAATTCATTCCTACTTTGTGCTTGTCAAACTCCATTCTTACCTACAAAATACGTTACGCTACATTAGATTTGACATTGCATTTAGTCTCCTCAGGCACAACAAAAAAACTGCCCGAAACCTAACAAAAACCTCTTCTTCCTCTTTCTTTAAGTGATTGCTCTAAAACACTCTGAACAGCATCAAACATGTTTCTATTGATGGCATGGTATAAAAGGATAATTTTGGCTTCTTGAAGAAAAAAAAAAATCAATAATTCATTAAGTTTACAGGGTTGGCCGCTTGATTGACAGGATGAGGCTGGGGATTAGCATTAGTGCTAGCATATCTGGACTACATCTATATATCTCAGGAATCTGGATTCTGAATGGAGCTCTGAGTGGCAGTGCACTCAAGAGGACGGGCTCAAACTGTGTATACAAATTAGGCTTTATTTAGGAATGTGTCATTCAACCATGTACTGGAGGACAGAACGCATGGTAGTTTGCTAAAAAGCTGTCTTGGAGTACATTTGTTAGGGTGCAATTGAGTCCACGCTTTTAAGTTTTGCTCGCTTATTAAAAATTTTACAGTCTTTTTGCAAATTGCCCAAAACATGCTGAGAGGAAGTTTGGATTCAAAACATTATGAAAATATCCAGCAAAAGCATTCAATCATTCATTTTCCAAACTATTTGGGATGCTGTAGCCATAGTCAGGGAATCATAATATGTATGTGTTTAGATTGAGCGTGAATATCTTATACTCATCAATGCCGCATTTATGTGCTCAAAACTACAGTAAAAACACTAATATTGTGAAATAATATTACAATTTAAAACAGCATCACATTACTCCAGTCTTCAGTGTTACATGATCCTGATTGTAATACAGTTATTTGCTGCTAAAGAAACATTTATTCTTATTATTAATGTTTTAAACAGCAGAAGCCATTATATACAACCATTCAAACTTTTGGAGTGTGTGTGTGTTTGTGTTTAGGGCTGTGACGGTGGCAGATTTTTACCACCGCGGTGGTAATGGACCAACTACCGCCAATGGCGCGGTGGTATGATATTAATTAGCCTATATATATATATATATATATATAGGCTAATTAATATCATACCACCGCGCCACCTGCGACATAGCCCCGGGACATATCCCCAGTGAAGACCTCGACTTAAATACAATAAAACTTAAAATTAAACAAAATAACTATAATATAATAAAATACCTAACTACATAATACTATTATTGTTAGAAATTGCAACAATATAAAAATAGAAATATAATACATTTATACATTTAAAATTTAATTAAAACAATAAGTAAAAAAATAAATAATAATATCCCGGCCAGAGAAGAACTGGCTCCCCGACTGAGCCTGGTTTCTCCCAAGGTTTTTTTCTCCATTCTGTCACAGAGGGAGTTTTGGTTCCTTGCCGCTGTCGCCTCTGGCTTGCTCAGTTGGGGACACTTAATTTCTAATGATTATCGTCAATTTGATTTCATAGATACTATTTAAACTAAACTGAGCTAGACTATGACATCTCTGAATTCAATAATGAAATGCCTTTAACTGAAAATTGAGTGTTTAATCTTATTATTATACATTACTGACACTCTATCCTCCAATTTGATACTGTTAAGTGCTTTGACACAATCTGTATTGTTAAAAGCGCTATATAAATAAAGGTGACTTGACTTGACTTGACGGTTCTGTTCTGCCACCAAGCAAGCGGCCGCGTTAGTCCTCGTCTGCACGCGCTCTCTGTGTGGAATAGGAATCGCGGCGTATGCTGCCACATTTCTTGGTAGCATCTTACATTTATTGCTGTCTCGTTTGTATTTGGCTAGAATGGAGAAAGCCTCACCAATACAAACCTGACCAGCCGAGCCGTTTGCGATCATGTGAACTTGAAGACACTTGTACAAACGCGGATGGGTGACATGAATGGAAATGATTCCAGATCGGCAATGTAGTGTTTGGTTTCCCAACAAGGTCCATCACTCAACACAAAATAAATTTGCTGAATGCAGAATAAACCGTATTTTCCTGCGCTCAAACCTGCCAATCTAAAGGAAATGTCATATGGCCTTTGAGGTATTTCGTGAATTAGCATAGACTTACAGTCTAAATAAAACAATTGGCAACTGTTATCTTATTACATCTGTTTACAAAACTTTGTATTAACCTTGTTATAGAGTGTGTGACGTCGTGCACTACCGCTGGTGGCAATAAACAACCACGGTGACAACCGACCACCGCGGTGACGCGGTTGTCACGGCGACCATCACAGCCCTATTTGTGTTTAATAGAAATCTATGCTTTTATTTAGCAGATATGCATTAAATTGATCAAAAGTGACAGTAAAACATGTTTTAATGTTACAAAAGATTCAATTTCATATGAATGCTGTTCTTTTGAACTTTCTATTCATCAAAGAATCTTGAAAAGTTTCCACAAAATATTAAGCATCAAAAATGGTTTTTAATATTGATAATATTAAAGGTGCCGTAGAATGCATTGATACAATATTTTAAATTGTTCTCTGATATCTACATAGAAGGTATGTGGCTTAGGTAAGCGCAAAAATTCTCCAGAAACGGTTTTACATGTTCATTTACAACCCTAGGATTTCTCTCTAGAATGAATGGTCTGTTATTGGCTTATTTGGAAGGGTCATGAATAATAATGTTGAGCTCTGCCCTGATTGGCTGTTTCACAGTGCGGCTCTACTCTGATTGGCTGTTTCACAGTGCGGCACATTTCAGTAGCTCACAGCAGGAAGGAAACACAGGGAGGAAAATATATATTTCAATACTTTCTCTCGCAGTTATATCGTCGGGTAATTATACTGTATATAAAATGCGGGCATCAGGGAGCCACTATTAATATGCGGGGCACTGAAACTGCTTTCAAATGCACAATGGCTTTTTAATTTCACTTTCCCTTTCGAGATTCGCGATCGCACGAACTCTGTTTATACTATGGAGCGGCAGTACTTACCACACATTTTACAAGATCAGATGCTTGTCAGTGGTGCTCAGGATCTGTAAATCATTCGCCATCATCCTCAGTCATCTCTCCTTACTCTGTTTATGTGGTAAGTGAAATCTTATGTACTGCAATGTAACAGGCTACTGCTAGCAGCTAACCATGTCCCTTTAGTGGCTCGCGTTATTTTATTAGAACGCGTTATTTGCTTTCTGTGCCTTTCTAAATGCAGACACCAACCCATCCCTGCACTTCACATCCCCTGCACGGCCTGGAACATAACATTTATTTCCATGATCTGCCATTTTCGCTGTTGTCCTCGCTTGTTTCTTCACAATACCTGCAGAACTTCTGATGATTCGGCTGGCGGCTGGCCTAGAACATGGGTGGGAATATGCAAATGTTGGGGGCGTAACTATTAGTGATCCCGACTGTTACGTCACAGTTGGTGTTATGTTCTGATTCGCCTATTTTTCAGTGGTCTTTTTTATTCACGAGATTTACATAAGAAGGAGGAAACAATGGTGTTTGAGGCTCACGGTATGTCATTTCCATGTACAGAACTGTTATTATTCAACTATACCATTCAACTATATTATTCAAAAAACAGTTTTACATTCTGTGGCACCTTTAAGAGCCATTATTAATAACTGAGCACCAATAATAATTGAGCAGCAAATCAGCATACTAGAACGATTCTGAAGGATCATGTGACACTAAAACCTGGAGTAATGATGTTGAAAATTCAGCTTTGTATCACAGGAATACAATACATTTTAAAATATATTTAAATAGGAAATGGTTATTGTAAATTAAAAGTAATTTTTCACAATTTTACTTTTTATTATTATACTTTTGATCAAATAAATGCTGCCTTGGTAAGACACTTCATGAAAAACATTTTAAAATCATAATGTTTCTAAACTTTTGACAAGTACTGTATCTCTCTTTCTCTCTCTCTCTCTGTCTGTCTGTCTGTCTCATACACCATCTCAAACCTCCCTAGGGTGCAATTTACCTCCATTTGAAGAAGCTAATTCTATCTGATGAATGACATTTGACAACACTTTCCAACCCACAAGTAGAAAATCCATTAAATTAATAACACACGTACACGTACACTGACACACACACACACACACACACACTGGTATCCCTATCATTATGGACATTCCATAGACATAATGATTTTTTACTGTACAGATGGTATTTTCTACCCCCTTACCCTAACCCTACCCCTAAACCTACCCCTCACACAAAACTTTCTGCATTTTTACACTTTCCAAAATAAATAAATAAAGAAATAAAATAAAAATCTCTATGATTTATAAGCTCATTGCCTCATTGTTCCCCATTAAGTATGGAATACCAGGTACACACACACACACACACACACAAACTTTCAACTTCCAAGTCTGTTGTGCCATACTGACTGAGTGATATAAAGTGATTGATAGCTATCTGCCTGTAGCTATACAAGCCGTTATGGAAGCACACACCTGAGATCCTGGAGTCAAAGACTTTGTGTTTGAATTCAAACAGCACATTTAATTACCATTAGCAATGCAAATTGTCCCTTAAATCTATCAGTAAGACTCCCCTCTCATGGACAGGCAGCCAGACATTCAAGATTGGCTAAAACAGCCTGTTTAAAATATATATATATATATATATATATATGTATATGTATATATGTATATGTATTTTATGTAAAAGGGTAATTCCTAACATGCAGTATATTTTCATGTCCCCATTATAACCTCAGTTTTCAAAGATGGAAAAAAATATATAAAATATATAGTTAGTTTAAATTAAAAACAAAACAAAACAAAACAAAACAAAACAAAAGTCTAGTTTAAACAAATTATAGAAATCACTATGATCCTGTTAATTTTAGAGTAAATACTCTAGTTACAATTAATAGAGTTTAACTGTCTGAATTTGGCCAGAGCATATTTAAAGGTAAATTTAATTATAGAAAGGATAGAAAGTTCCTTAATTATCATAAGCATGCTTGTAAGTTACAGAGCTCAAAAGCTACTGCAAAACATAATTTAAAAACATGATTGATGATGAATGGTTCAATGACAAAATGTTTTGCCAATTTGAATACTACTGGATTCCAACATTTCAGGAAAAATCTGAAGAATTAATAGAGCTGAGAGGTGAGAAGACAGCAAAAGAGACAACAACAGGAGCCGACAACGGTGACTGACATATGGACTGCAAGTGAAATAATAGTGTGGAAATAATTCAAAATGTGCTGATTTTGACAGTGAAGGCTGCAAAAAAGTCGATGAGATGGATAAAGAAAATGGTTCATATTTTAATATTTAATATTGGTGCCTGGTTCTTGTTAAGATGAGATCAAGAGCAATTCATGACGAAGGGCCTCTCTTCTTCTTTCACTCTCTCTCTCTGGTGTATTTCCCAAGTGCCCTTCAGGCCTGGCAACAGTTATATTGGACCTGCTGGACAAGGGTCCAATGTGCCATATATGTGTCCTTGGGCCTATTCCCTCATTGGAGTGGTCACCTTTAAAAGGCCATTCCCCAAAGAGCATGTCAGTATAAGCACACAGCCTTTAGCAGTCAGTACTTAGTATTCTCCTCTAATGTCCTACAATGTCCTGTAGGCTCACTAGTGTCACTAGGGAGTAACTGTTGAGTTGAGAACAAGGGTATATGTACTGAAGACAGCAAAAGAAAAGGAACTAATGACAGACCATCATATCAGATGGCTTTTTGAAATCATTAATATTACCAGATGATAACTATGCCCACGTGGCTGATTATCAGAAATCGCAGCTACCCTTGTGACAGTTCATATAGCTACCATTATCTAGCCAACAGTTAATGATTTTCAATACATATTTTTTCAGTGAATTGTGAGAAAGTACATTTTGTGTAAAACATATTAAATTTTAACAATTGCTACGGACTCAACTTCAGAAATGAGGAAGGAAGGAAGGAAGGAAGGAAGGAAGGAAGGAAGGAAAGTGGACACAAATACCAAAACAAATGGATGAAAGATAATGAGTGAGGGCATGTGTGAAAATTCTTGCTTGACTGGTTACCTCTCTTGCACACCAACGCATCATCCAAAAACCCTCTGATTAAAGAATACCGTTACATTAGAACTCATTAGTTCCAATCACATGCTGCGAGTCCCTGCTATTGTCTACAGAATGAAGACAGATCACTACCTCTCTTCTACAGCCCTCTCTAGTACATTCTAAACCACACTGTTCATACAGTAGTTAACTTCAAACAGTATATGCAATGGTTTTTGGTGTTTCTGGATCAACTCTGCTTATTTGTGCTGAAAAAATGACCAAACCTTAATAGTTCCTAACTCTAAATTTGGTTTATAAGCAAGGTTTATAAGCATAGACATTGATCCAGGAACATGTCCTGCTACGTCACGTTAAGGTTCTTGAGTTGTCATGCACACTCCATACATTCTGTAATGGAAGAAATAATGTCCCTTCAGAATTTAAAAGGATTGTTTTCAGAGGAAATGAGTTGTCTACAGTGAGGACATATTAACCTGTGGGCTGCCCTGGCCTGTCTGAATCTTGAAGGTTTGAGTTTCTGGGTTGGCAGACAGCATTGCGAGAGAGCGACGGTGTCATTGGGAGAGACAGTGTGGCGTCTTGAGCTGTGAAAGATCCTTCCTATGGGGTGAGGAGCAGGATAACTAAGAAGAGGACGTTGTTTTATGTCCTCTGTGTGTCCCTGCTCTCCAGAACCCAAAAGCGAGTGAATGAGAAACTGAAGAAGAGAGACAAGAGGCACAGCTTTCCACAAGGACATAATAATAGAAAAAAATCAATTTAACAAGTGTTTCAGAGCAGAATACGGAACACTTAAAATGCCTATACATATACATACATATATAAAAAATGTAAAAAAAAAAAAAAGTCTTATTACCCAAGTAACTGTTTTTTTTTTGTTTGTTTTTTTGAAACAAGATAGAAATACTAATTGGCTTTCTGACTTCATCTATGAAAATGGAAAGATGTTTCACTGTTACACATGCACAAACTCCATTAACAGCACTCACCAAAAACAGAAGGTTCATAATGGGCAGTTTTTTGCCATTAGCATGTACATGCTTCCTCCAAGGCACAGAGGTAACAATCATTTTGGATGTGACCACTGGTTTGGTGAGAAACATAATATTGTGGTAGGATAATGGAGAGCAATCATGTAATTTGTAAGTTAATTGATGAATTCTACGGCCACGCCACAAATTTTTCCACAATGAAGAAGTGAGGATTACAGTGGTTTTGGATTCATATTGTGCTTCAGTGTTAGCTGACTAAATTGTGCAGTGTTAATAAGTTGACTGGAAATTTATTTGTTTTGTGCCTGTAAACACTAAAGTAACTTGGTGTTCCTCCTTGATCAACACAATAGAGTTCTGGAATAATTGAATTAAATGTCATTTTCAGGCCTGTCAGGCCTTTGCTTTATATATGTGAAGTTGTAATTACCAGTGTTGCTTTCCAAATCATTTTCATAAACATAGCTGTCAAGAAGTTGCATTTAAGCTGTTCAATTTCTTGTTGCTTCGGTTTTAATTTTATAAAACATTTTATTATTATATTTTATTAGAATGTAATTATAATACGATTATATTGTTGCAACAAAGTGCCATGATTATGTATCTGTTCCTAGTGCTTGTGGAGTTTTAGTTTGTTTCTAGTTCCCGTTCCTGTTTCCCCTTGGGGGCAGTGAAAATTTGGCACGGAAAAAAAAAAAAAAAAGACTGACTCCCAAAACCAGACCAGCAAAACAATTGTTTATTGATGAGCCCAGAATCCTGAATGTCTTTTTATGCATTCTTTAATAATTCTTATCAGTCTACTGTGACGACCAGGGTAGAACACGTTTGTCTGACTTTCATGTGATCTTGTCATAGAAAGGTACCATGAATTATTGCAGTCACAACCCCCCTCAAGCTACCTGGAGATAAGTGATTGCTTGTTCATTTGAAGAAACCCCCTCCCCCGCAACCTTCCAGTTACCAACCCTGAACTTTAAGCACTACAACCACCTCAGTATAAGTCTACTACAACCACATATATCAGAGGATACTGTGAGCAGCCAATACCCAGAGCAGTGGGCAGCCAATGCTGCGGCACCCGGGGAGCAGTTGGGGATTTGGTGCCTTGCTCAATGGTCTCACCTCAGTCGTGGTATTGAAGGTGGAGAGAGCACTGGTAATTCACTCCCCCCACCGACAATTCCTGCTGGACCTGAGACTCGAACCCGCGACCTTCGGGTTACAAGTCCGACTCTCTATCCATTAGGCCACAACTGCCCCACTTTTTCTTTCTTTTTTTTTTTTTTTTTTTTTTCTAAAGATAGTAGATAAGTATATATCTAAACATTAACTTCACCCAAAACCTTGAGTTCATAAAGACTCAGAAGAGAAAAACACAGGAGGTTTTGCGGGCTTTCTGTGAGTTATGTGGTAGGTGACAGGCAGTCCTGTTCGTCTTCTGCCCCGCTGAAAATCATCACATCAAAGATGAGATCATAGTCGGTGTTTAGGCACGATGCGATGCCCCCCTCCCCCCATCCCGTTTTGCTAGCAGGGTTTGCGTGAGCCAGACGCCGAGCTCTGATAGGTCCATGTGTTCCGAACGAACTGTCTCCCCTTTTGCTGTCCCTTCCCCTCACGTTCTCTCGCCCCCTGCATTTCAGTGAAATGCATAGCATCAGCATGACAGGCCATCTGGAAATCACATACAACCACAGTCTTTTACAACAACGTATAATCCACAATGGCAGACCTATGGCGTTAGCAAATTAGCTGCTGAGTTTAAATCTAGTCCTACAACTTTGGTGTCAATGCTTTCAGGTTTCTGTTCATTGCGCAAGAATTTTTACACACCGCATGTAATAGAAAGCTTGACAGTATTGAGCTAAGGAGGTTTTCACTGAAATACAACCAAGTCAGAATACACCCTCCCTATTTTGAGTGGCTATTAGCATGGCAGAATGATTTCAGAATCAAATGTGGATTCAACGAGCATAAAGAGGCACTCGTCCAATACAAATCCTCTTCTCAGTTGCGTGAGAGAGACAGAGTGATTTTCAACATGATATTCAAAGCACGTGTTGGGAAAACATTGCAATAGATGCTCAGAGATGTTTGGAGATATTCTGGTACAGCGTGGAATGATCTGTCAGGGGCAATGCATCACTCTTCCTATTAGCTGTGTGAGTGTGTGTGGGTTTGAGTATAGGACTGCGCACATACAATACATAAGCGTCTGCATGTGCATATTTGCACGCACATGTTCTGCATGCATCCGATTTGTGCTTGAAGCCATAAAGACGTACAGAGAGCCTTCTGTTGTGAAAGACAGTGGCCGTTGGCTGTTAGAGTGGGACAAACAGAAGCAGACTGCATCACATTTACTCACAGACAACCCATCCAAATCCCTTTCATCACTGCAGAGGATGAACACACACACACACACACACACACATAATGTCCATTGTAGTGTAGGTCATGCTTCTCAGTAATGTTCAGTGTGTGACATAGGTTTCTTTCAGCCAAGTTCTTTAGTGGAATATTGGCAGATATATTAGTCTGCAAAGGCATAATGCACATATTGATTATAAAACATCATATTTGCAAACCTGGAAGTTTTACAAAAGTCATGTGAATTAAAATCTTAAAATTAATGGACCTTTTTATAATGAATACATACATTTTTTTTGTTTTTGAGCTATGCTAACCAGTGATTCATTGAATCATTCATTCAAACGATATGTTTAGAACGGCTGATTAATTTAGAAACGAAGCAAGTGACTATTTTATGAACTGATCATTGAATCATTGACTCAAATGATTAATTAAAAAAACAGAATCATTCAGGAATGAAACACTGCAGTGTTGATATGATATGCACAAATACAGCTTCAGCTGTATTTGGAACTATTTTCTTTGCCAGAAATAGAAAAAAGCACACTCAATATTAACTAAATATCATGTTCGTGCTAATATTTAGGAAAACAGCACGGTTACTTGTGTGATATTACTTAACTATATCATATCATATGTTTTATATATATATATATATATATATATATATATATATATATATATATATATATATATATATATATATATAAATTGGATTGTGTCTTATGGTGTGACATAGCAAAAATATAGATAAAAAACAAACAAACAAATAACATGAGAAAAATGTCTCTTCATTCTTAGAGTTACAAATAGCATGAGAGAGGTTTATCTTCAATGGTAGAGGTTATTTTTTTTTTTGATATGTCTGATATCGATATGTCAACTATCCATATATTTATATATATATATATATATATATATATATATATATACACACACACACATGGATGTGTTTTTCTTTGTTTTGGACTCTCAAGATGTGAGTGACAGACTCAATAATGTCAGCTCACATATCGCTAAACAACAATTACGATATTATCGTAGATGATAAACATTGCACACCCCTAGAATAAATTTTGAGTTAGTAAATAAATAGCCAATATACCTTTCCAGAAAATCTTACTCTACGCTACATTACAACAGTTACAACAGGTCTGCTTTTTTACAAAACGTTGCACGTGTTTGTATCTGCTGCTGTGCTATCGCTGCCATTACACAAGAGTATGTGTGAGTGCACCTGTGTTCATGTGAGTCTGAATGCGATCTCCTCACCACTGGCAGATCAATAAGCCTCTGAATAATCTATGATCTTGCTTCTCGTCATTGATCCAGCCCATCGATCAGGCCTTCAATGCTTTTTTCTCCTCCGAGAGATCTGCAGTCTAACATTGGCTCTTAAAAAATTGTACTCATAAGTCTCACCATTCATTTTCAGAGAATTTGCAATATCTTTTGCTCAGCAGTCAAGAAAAGACTCTTTTGTGTCCCTTTACAGCTGTTAGAGTTCTGAAGAACTCAGAGACACTCTGCTACGCACCCATGTGCAAGGGATGCAAGAGCATCTCTTAAACTCGAAAGGCTGTCATACGCCAAAGCATCTTCTGTTCCATAAGGATCCCAATTGTGTTTATGCAAGTGTGTGCAAAATATTGGATTTAAATATCATTATGGATTTATGTGGGTGCACAGAGCCATCTTTCCTCCTACACTGTGTTTGGTGATATGGAAATTGCAGGGAGTGACGCCATGTCTTCTGAATGTCCTAACACTAATTCCTTAACAGTCTGAAGCCAGATTACTCATGCCTTTAAGACACAATAAACTGCACATATATGCCTTGTAATGAACCTGTATGAAGCTTTTCAAATTCACTAGCCACTAATGACAGGTTTGCACTGCACAATAAACAGTCCTTTGACAGCATTTATTTAGGGGCAGAGTAATCATTTGGGCAATTGGAACATCTCAAAGAGCATCACATCAAATGGGACAAAAAGTACTGTGATAACTTTATCAGACACTGCATTTAATAATCTGAGTAAATATTTATTTTTACACATATATTAGTAAATATTTAACATTAAAAGCCTGCTCACACTAAGACGAATGTTCAGTATGGAAATCGGTACAATAAATATTTTAATTTGAATGATTGCCTGTTAATGCAATTACAGATGGGTGCTCTAATCCCTTTTCCATCACACTGCAAAGAAATGTTTTGCAGTGTGATGTTAAATTGTTCTTAAGTGTGTTTTTGGTCACATGCCCACAGCCACCATTGTTACATAAAGCTATTACTTGGTGGCACTCGCAAACAGACTATTTTGCTAACTAACAGTGAATAGCAGAGGAAGAATCTGTATTCGAATCTCTCCTCACTGTACTCTTGTATTTGGTGTTGTTTAATAAACACTATAGCTTATAACAAAATCTGAAAAGACAAGACTTCTTCTCTTCTCAAACGGGTGTCAGAAACAGATTTCTGACAGATGATCAGACTGATTTTTTGTAATGAATATTAGTGATGGTGAAGGCAAGCCTAAAATGCTATATATGTTATCATTAATTAAAGCATCATCAATCAACTTAACTAACAAAGAACAATCTATATTTAAAAAATTATGTTGTACAAAAGTACTCTACATTAGTACTTCATGTTACTTAATGTATAAACTAATTTTAATATACAGAATATTATTCAGTTGTTATTGATAATATTGATATTTTAAATAGCAAAATGAAATGTCACCTATAGAAATATTAATAATTTCTAAACATTAAATAAATGAACTAATTTCATGGAAAATTATAGAAAATGTCAATTCTCTAATTTAGCACTCTAAATAAAGCCAAATAAGCAACAATAAATGCATCCTAAATGTCAGGGAATTAATGGGCATAATTAGTCAACATTAATGATGAATCACTGAAACCTCTCTGCTGTGTGACTGTTGAATTTTTGAATTTCTGTCTTTATGGCTTCAAGCACAAATCGGATGCATGCAGAACGTGCGTGCAAAAGCAATTCAGTAAATTGTTCTATTCTGGTAATTTCAATTCAAATTCCAGTTCAACATCCTTCAAGGTGTGTAGCCAATTCAATTTAACTTCACACTCACAAATTGAAATTCAGAATTTTTATTCAACCCTGCTGTACACTGATGTGACGTGAGCTGTGTTTAATGGCTATTCAAGCATTTGTGTGAATTGTTTGTGTGTGTCAGCTCAAAAGAGGTTACCAGGTGATTTGCAGCTACAATAAAAACACAGAAGTGTGCCATTAATATTGCATGATACAAAGAGAAGAAGAAAGAAAGATGAAGACATAGATGACAAGAATGGGGGTGGTTAGTGAGGAGGTCAGTCACCAATAATATTATCCAGCTCACAGCGCTAAACGGACAAGACAGCGGTTTGAGTGTGTGACTCACATCCTACCCCAGAACCATCTCTGGAATCGTTTCCTCTTCACTGGGCTGAGCTCATTGAGGAGACAGAGCCTACCCAAACTGACCTCCACAATGACCTGAACCTCCAGCTTCCCTGGCATGACTGTCATGCTATTGCTATCACATTCTTCTCAAAGAACGCCTCAGAATTAATCATCATGACAGATTTTTTCTTACACAGAACAGAAGAAAGGTGGATGGACAGAGGAGACCCATAAAAGAGAACAAGGCATTGCAAAGCACAAACATTGTTAGCATCAAAACTTCGAAACCAGCTAGCTAGTGAGATCTGCTACTTTATACGTTCACATGTATTCATATAGCAGATGCTTTTGTTCAAACTGACTTACAAATAAAGAATACAGCTAAAGCGATTCATCTTCAACATGAGACATTCTGCAACACAAAGTTCCAAAGCTGCTAAGAAAATACAAGCAAGTGCAAAGAAGAAAGTGAAAGACTGTGAGAGCTTGCACATTATCAGTATTGATGGTGTTCCTGAAAGAGTTTTTGAAGGCTGGAAAAGCCTTGGTTGTTCAGGTTGCATTTTTAGTATAAATTTTCATATTTCATTCTACCTCAGTGGAATAAATAATTAAACTGTCTAACAACCCATGAAACTAACTTTCATTTTGGGTTCTTCTTTTTCTGTTGTTTGTTTGGTACAACACTAACCATTAGCTGCATTTCCGTGTTTCTGAACAGAAGGCATACAGGGAAGAAAATTAATCTGCAATGGATAAGGTCAGGTTTTCAGGAGAAAGCTGGATGACACAAGTGGAGCGCAGAGGAATGATTAGAGAACATCATTTAGCCTCTGTCATAGAGTTACACTAAAGGGGGTAGGCAAAGGTCAAGAGAGGAGCAGTCTCAATAGGGATCTTCATCTGTGGCCTTTAACCTTCTTTGCTGTTCTTCCTTGAACACTTGTGAAAGGCAAATAATGCACACTGGGCACGATTCCCTGAGTCCAGCTAGTTCACCCCACCACTGGCTCTAAATTTAGACCGCTATCACAATGGCAATCTAGAATCACAAGGAATGCTTCTATGACATGTATTAATTGGGGCAGTTATTGCAATCAGTGTTCTGTGGCATGGATAATGTTTATCCAACGCATTTTAAAAGTTTAACTCTAACGGTACCTGGCAGGACTCAGAGGGTTTCATTTCACAAAGACCGGGATTGGTTTGATTTAACCATATCACTTATGTTGAAAACATCCCAAAGCTTGTTATAATCCACCCTTGCAGGTTCTCCACATGCAGCCCATTTAATCAAATTCCATATTGTCTAGTAATCAGGATTAAACAAACTCTTATAAAATTAAAAGTCCCCCTCCATATAATCACATTTTGGCTGATTATACTCTATATAGGAGTTGAAATATTCAATTATGTTTACTGTTTTATTCAGCACTTGTTTATGCAAAGTAGACAATAGCATGATTCAAGACATAACTTCAAGTCAAACAGACACGATACCCAGTTTTGCATATAACCTGGCTACAAACCTCAAAAGACAACACTGGTCAAACCAAAAAGTGGCTTTCTGGTTTAGAAACTGTTACATTCTGATGTAGCAACATGATCATTATTATTTTTACAGCAGCTTTGCACCCCTCTCAGATAGCCGTCTTATGTCTCCTGTGGGACCCCACCAAATCCCACCTCAATATCTTCACACTACATTTTAGCAACCCTGTTTAGCCATTTCAGCTAGGCCTCAAGTAGAGATGAGAGAATTACCAACAGTAGGATGGTAGGAAATACTTCCTGAGGAGCATGATAAAGTGACATCACTTGAAACTAATAACGAAGTCACATGTGAACCCAGCTTCTCAACAAAAACACCTACTACATCCAAATATTGAACATGAAAACACAATAAAGGCCTGCAAATTTACTCAGCCAGAGTAGTAAACCTTAAATACAGCTTTCAAAAAAAAAAAAAAAAAAAACCTGACGAGGAGCTGTTTTTTTTTTCTAATGACCAGCTAACAATCAGGGCAGCTAATGAGCAGAGAATGGTCACAATGCCACACTCACCTTGTGTACCCTAGCTAATTAGCTACACACTGACAACCATATTGTTTTTCCATTGGCAGCCATCAAGGAACTAAATCAATCTTTTACTCTATAGATAGCAGCCACCTGAGCAGAGAAAAACAAGCCCAGAAGCGAAACTTCACACTTTGATTTTAAAAGTGTTGCACTTAACCACTGTATTGATTTAGTTCATAGTAAAGAGTTACAATCATTAATGCAGTTATGGTGTCTTGAATAACTCAGACATCACAACAAAGCCAAAAAAAAAATAAATAAATAAATAAAAAAACCCAGCCAGTTAGTAACAAAATATCACAAGTTGTCATAATGAACAGTAACAAAAGACAAAGTAACGCACTGAGTGCACTGAAAGACCTAGAAACCAAATTAGCACCAACAGAAACACCATCAGCTAAATGCAGTACATCACTGTGATTATATTGAATAGTTCAGATCACACTTCGAGTTTATTACCCTTCTTAGCCTCCGTCTCCAGAATACATTCCCAAAGACTGTTCACAGATCGTCAGATGCACTGAAAGAATGACATGCAATGTCTTAAATTATCAGTTCCAAACTAACTGGCTGGTTTCTACACAATTTGCGGAAGCCCAGATGCACTGGGTTTTAAAATTAATTTACAAGGTACAAAGGAAGCACTTCTCACTAAATCTGTCAATGTTGGTGGCATCAAATCTTTAAAACAGTAGACTGAAACTACTGGTCTATAGGCCAAAATCCAAGCAGCTTCTCAACTATTAGCGTACCTTTAAACCTGAACTAAAAATCAATTTCCACTTACTTATTTTGGTTTGTGATTGTTAAATAAGAGGCTAGCATACGTTTTCCCATATGGGTTATTCAAATTATGTTTGCATACAAATGTCTTCTAAGTTGTAAGGTGAATGATAGCCTACTTGTCTAGGTCAGAATGTTTTATTGGGGGTCATGTTTCTCAGTAAATACAGTACATATATCAAACAGCTTTCAGACAAATTTGAATTCAACAATAACTGATGTCTACCTTCCTCCTGCCAATTCCTCAAAGCAAATGTTGCAGATTTTGTCAACAGAAACACTGCCCAGTTTCTAGTACCAATACCCTGATCAAACATTATATTCAATTACTGTATAATTGTGCCAATACATGCAAATCCATGGTTGTAAAATGTGTAATTGTTAAACTGGCTCAAAATGGAGAAATAATCTTAAATTCATTTATTCATTTATTTTTTTGACAGACAGAAAATGTCAACAAACCACTTTCTACTCATTTTTGTTGTCTTGTCTTTACAACCTTGTTGTATATGTCATTCAGATCTTCCTGTTTAAGTGGGTGGTTCTTGGCCAGAATAATTTGCAGACAAGATGTGGAACAGACTCTTTGGAACAGACCGATGTTCAGAAGTCTGGCAATGTGAGACTACACACACCTCCATTCATGAAGGCGCGAGCAGTCATCTTGTGTCTCTTGAAGTAGATGGATTTGTGTAACAAGAATTACACACACTGCAATCTGAACTGCTTTCTTGCTGCTCTTGAAGTTTCCTTTCACTTTAAACCTCTGATAACCTCAGGGGACAATAAGTCACATCCTGCAGCAATCCATGGTCTTACCCAGGCATGGGCAAGGTTTAAATGATAACATTTAGTCCCTTAGGTACTACTAAAAACAAACATGATATATTTTCTCTCATTTCTTTCAGATGCACTTGGTGCATGATTTATAGGCATGTCATGTAATACTATATAAACATCACATTTTGGAGTGCAATGTTTTTGATGTCACAATAAGATCTAGGCAGTGTAACAAATTTGCTATCCGAACTGATGCAACGAAAATGTAGAGTGTTAGCTTGAATAAAGCTCATGAGCTCCTGACAAGATCACAGCTGAAGGAGAAGAAAGTTTTGAAAGCTCTCTAGTCTGATCAAGTTCTCTGTTTCTTTGTTGAGCTTTAAATAGTTCTCCATAAAAGTGCCCAATGTGAAGGCATTTGATCAGCTGCATGGATAACGAAAGAAGCAGGACGTATTTTTGCAGGGTGTAAGGGATTTTTGAACATCCAAGACAGAATTTGCATCATGGATGGGGCAGTGATCAGCAGGGGTGTGTTCTAATGAATAAACATCGCTTTTCAGATAATTATAAGACATTTTTGACTATTCTCTTTTCAGCTCCATGAGCATAATTACATGGGATTGTAAAGGCAATTAGTTAGCGATGATTCTGATGTCCAGGGAATTGAGTGACTGCCAAACCACTATCTGACAGTTGTTTTCCAAGATGCAAAAAAAAAGAATTACTGAATAGTAGTGTTCTGAATGATAGGCAGAGAGAGAGAGAGAGAGAGAGAGAGAGAGAGATGAACAAACGGGAAATGGCAGCCCTTGTTTGACTTGTGTTTCTTCATTAACTGCATTCTCATCATGCAGACGGGCAGCTGTGTTCAGGTCTGTCTTTGCTGAGATAAAGACTGAATCGGAGAGTGAGAACGACAGCAAAAAACTAAAATAACCTCTATAATTAAGCAGCAAAAACAAAGTCGGTCATTGATTTGCTGTCTAAGGCCAAAATGGAGGACATAGAAATGGTGTGTGTGTATGTGTGTGTGTGTGTGTGTGCTCTGTCTCCCAACGAGAACTCCAAATCATGGAGTCTGTTTCGTTTAACTGGCCTTCCAGTTCAAAACACTGCTGTCCACAACAGCAGATTGCTTCTAATGTTTATTGCATATTATTTTGGTCATAGAAAGCCACACGATCCCAAGGTATTATGGATAATATTCCTGAAAGTAAAAAAGTAAGAAACTGACAAATGTGAAAAAAGAATGGATTACACCAGCTGGGAAACAAAATTACAGTGTTTTGTGTGTGTGTGTGTGTGTGTGTGTGTGTGTGTGTGCCTGTTTTTCTATTCAGGTGGGGACTTAAACCTGAATACACACAGACTCATGGGGACTCGTGTCACAGTGGGGACCTAAATTGAGGTCCCCACGGATAAAGAAGCTTATAAATCACACAGAATGAAGTTTTTGAAAATCTAAAAATGCAAAAAGTCTCCTGTGAGGGGCTAAGTTTAGGTGTAGGGTTGGTGTAGGGCAATAGAATATACGGTCTGTACAGTAGAAAAACAATTACGCCTATGGAAGTCCCCATAAGGATAGCGAAACAAGTGTGTGTGTGCGCGCGTGTGTGCAATCAAATGCTCTCTAGAAATCATATTGTACCCACCACCTCCTAATAACATATACTGCACCTGTGTCTAGCAAATACCAAATCAAGAAGCAGATGTAACTAAAGTGTATTGGATAAAGCACAATCACAAAAAAGGACATTATTTATTTATTTATTATTATTTTTTATTTGCACTGTCCACATATAAACTGTGCTCTTAAGTATAATTTGTATCTTTCCAAAGGCAGCAACAGAATGACCAGTGACTCTCTCTTTCTTTGTGTGTGTGTGTGAGTATGTGTGTTTATGTGTAGTGGGTCTGTCTCCTGACAGTGTCTTTTTCATTTTCAACCCTGGCAGAGCTCAGCATCCCATCCCAGAGGACAGAGGAGGTCTTCAAACAGGGAAGTGAAAGAGAAAGAGAGAAAGAGCCGTTTCCTTTTCTTACTCCCAATCACTGTTGCTTCACTGAAATCCAGTTAACTCTAACACAGCTGAGCAGTCTAAGCCCCCATTCTTTAAACACACATACACAAAGACATTCCTCGCTCAGACCAAGGTTTATAGTTTTGCATGTCACAGTTATTTTGTATTTTATATACTTTTTCAAATTAATTTTGAATTTCTAATTTTCATACATTTTATAACTTAATCTTTATGTTTAAATAATTTATTGAATCCCTGATTAATATGCAGTTACTTGTAAGTACACGTCAACAAATGTGAAGCAAATGATTCTAGAAAAACAGTGCAGTTTAATTAATTAATTAATTAAGTGATTTATTATTATTATTATTATTATTATTATTATTATTATTATTTCAGTTTGCAATGTTAACCCAATGATATGCCATGTGTGCTTCCCTAATTACACTCAAACCATGTCTGCACATGACCGGATATCCAGTTACATCCTGACATAAGATACATCTATAAGAATTTCTTACAGAGTGTCACAGAGTGCTCTGATGACTTTGAAGAAGTGTGGCCACCAGGGCATCGTAATATATGAGGGGTGGCTCATTAAGTCAAAATGTGAAAGGACATGTTTAAAAAATTCTAAAACAAATAAGGAATGCAACACCCCTGGTGTAAAAAAATAAATAAATAAAAATAACCTCCACAAGTCACCCAGATCAAGGTGAGTTGGAAACACCTCCCCAAAACACATAAAATTATGCAGAGATTATGTTGTATCCGTTTGAGTGAAGTAAGTCAGAATCCACACACACACACACTCACACACAGATGGAGGAAGAAGGACAGGGACAGAGGGGTAGAATCTCATTAGGTCTGGAATGTGTGAGTGTGTGTGAGTGGTGACGACCTGACAGAATCAGATTAGCGATGCACATACTCTCTCCTCCTGTCACCCCCATCTGCTATAGCACTGCCGATAAGAGAGGGGGGAAAACTCTCTTAACTACGTAAATGGAGTCAAGCTTAATAACGAGCGTCATTTGCACTTCAATTACCAATTCATGCACATAGAAACACCTGGACACACTGGCACCCCAACACATTCACACTCACACACGATATACAGATATAAATATCTTGAAGTTCTCTCCCAAGTAAACTGATCAGCCAGTAAAGTTAATTGTTCAGGTTTATGAGCCCTCTGTCATGTATCTGTTTCTGAGACCTCTGTCATATATCTGAAACACCTCAAGGCAGGTGGACAAAGGGAGAAACTCACCATGGCCACCTCGCAGGGGGGCGGGGGAGCGGTAGATGGCAACGGGAGGCGGGAGATGCCGGGCTCCTGCCGGGTGATGGTGGTGCTGGGTCTCAGAATGTGAGAATGTGGAGGATGAGAGGACGACAGTGTTATCAGGATTTGAGCCCCATGTGGTGCCAAACATGCAGCCTATGGCCAGGGGTAGCATGCGGGCAAGCCACAGGGAGTATCGGGTCTCAAAGTGGGGGCGCATGGTTATCGCCCCCTCCTCGCTGCAATAGTAGACAGCTTTCAGTAGGTGGAATGGAACAGGTGAGCAGGACCTGATGTCCGTTAAGATCCCATGGTAGGGAATGCAAGCACTCTCTTTGAAGGAAATCCAAAGCAAAATCCTAGGACAAGACTCTTTTTCCGCTGGCGAAGAAACAGGAGTCCTGAGAGAGTTCACAAATATAGTTATTCCTCAGTTACAGCAGATGTTCTTTATCAGCTGCTCCTCTGAGATGCAGAATCAGAGTGCTATGTATCCCCGGTTGACCCAGCTCACCTCTGGAGGAGAAAGAGCGAGGCAGGGAGTCAACGGGTGGCGACCGGCAACCTGCGCCACTGCTTTGGAGCATCTGTCTCGTGACCACACTCCGATTGGTGCTGCCCTTCTTCTCCCCAGCTGAGGCAAAGAGGCGCTCACTGACTCTCTCCAACACTGCGTCCGCTCACACGGCTAATGAAGCAAAAGTCTTGACTGAGATCCGAGCCCCCCTTCCAACACTCACTGAGCAAGAAACAGAGACAGAACAGAGACTCTCCAGCAGAGAGGATAGAGACAGAAGCTGGCAGAGAGGAGAGAGAAAGGAGCGAGGGGGGGATGGATGGGGGAGGCTCGACTCAGGTGAAACTAAGCGGAGACGATGGGATGGATGTGGAAGAGGAGGCGGGAGCTGTTCAGATGTGGGCCAGCCCTATGCAAATTGCTCCACAGCACCGAGCAAATCAGGAGGGCTGGCTGCCTCAGCACCGAGCAAATCAGGAGGGCTGGCTGCCTCTGCAGAGGAGTGAGCTGCCTTCGAGTCACGAGGAGGAGAGAACACGCAAGAGAGGGAGCTGCAAACAACAGCGGGAAGAAGCCAGAGAGTGAGAAGAGTGTGAGAGCGAGCGATAGAGTGTAAGGAAAGTGAGAGAACCCAGCAGAAAGCGAGAGATGCCTTTCAGGCAGCGATAGAATCAAATTTCTTGCAGCAGGTTGGTGATAAGGATGTCATCTGAGCTGAGAGATCTGCTCTATGTTTCGTATGGGGTTGAAAGCCCACAGTGATGGTGAGAGAGATTCATAATACGTATAATGTTTCACCGATCTTGAGCTTTTACAAACAGATACAGATTCTTTGCCCGATGCAAACAAATGTTGTGGCTTCAGCAGACAATGTTGCTTTCAGGTTATCTAGGAATGATCATATTTATGAATTGAGAGCACTAGAACGCTAGAGTGCCAACATGAACTTGTAATTATGAGTGGGAACAATGGATTTTCTTCAAATCTGACTTTGGGAGTGTTTCAATCATCATGAATGCTACTTGTTATCAATCAAAAGTTTTTTGCATGTTAATTGTACAATTCAACTTGTATGCATTTTGTGTAATGTTGATGGAGCATGGCTGTAAAACTTCTCTAAAATACAACTCAAATAGCTGACAACTGTACGACCAGTTTCCATTACAGTTCATCACATCATTCTATGAGACAATAATGATAAAGAATGCTAAAATGCATAGATAAAGCATCAGTTCCACACTTAAAATTCATCTGTTTCTTTTCTTGCAGTACCATGAAAATTCTCTGCATCTTAGTCAGGAAAAAAAATAAAATAAAAAAATTAGGAAAGAAAGAACTATAGAAACTGTCTAAAAACTCACTTGTATGCCGGCGATAAGTAGAACTTCCGAGCTTGTATAGCAGCTGTAAATATGAACTTCACAGGAGGACAAAAAAAAAACCCATGCGTTTTATGGCTCGTTTCCACCGAGCGGTATGAGTCAGTATAGTACGGTACGATTTGGGACAGTACACCCTGATCCGGCTTGCGTTTCCACCAACAACAGTACCCTTACTTGATAGGCGTGGTGTATGCTGGAAAGTAGCGATCAATTTCATTTTCGCATGAAGAAGAAAGCGCGTCATTGTGTGTACATGTGTGAAAATATAAAAAGATAAAATACACTGTTATATTTTTTTGTGTTTGCACACTGTGATGTAAACAAGACCAACACGCATGAGCAGCATGGTGGAACGAGTGATAGAGATGCTTCATTTCCCTTTGTGTTGTCATTCCCCTTGCAGCACGCACAAGCATGGCCGTAGTCAGGATTTGATAATTAATGAGGTCTGGGTTGGGGTTAAGAATTGTGCAATAATAACCCCTACAAATGCAACTCATTATACACTAAAACTTTAAAAGACACAGAGATATATGTTTGTGAAAGATGTTTTCTCTGTTTTAGAGGGATGAGCACTGTTAAATTCTACCATACTTTTCACATAAAATTTTTTAAATATTTTACTATAGTTTAGGGGTGGATAATTTTATTAATAGTTCATTAATCATGCAACAATTCATTTTACTTTTATAGTTTTCATTAATAACCATTGCTAAATATGTCTAGTATATGTCTAGTGCTCTTATGAATGTTTTCAGCTTGATTTGTGAAGATTTAACTACTATACTGAATGACATAGCATAGACTTCTTCATGGCTAGTGTTTGCATAGGCTATCATTTCATTCTGTAACCTACTCGTTCTACAGATCTGTGTACTAGTGTGAAATGTTACTGTTTTTGACAGGTGATGACATTTCTGACAGATAATATCATGATATTTTTGAGGAGATTCCCTTACCGAATGTGCTATCCTGTCTGTAATAATTTGTCCATGGGTTTTTTTGATTACTGTCAGTTTAAGTGCCGGCGATGCAGTGTTGCCAGATATTGCTATAAAAACAAATAAAACCTGGAAAATAAATGATAAATAAACCAAAATTATTTCAAATCTTTTGCAAACAAGATAAGATAAAGATATTGCTGTCTCTAATCTGCAACTTCCCACTTTATTAGCTTTCTAAAGTGCCAAATTAAGTGGAAAAGACAAGTACAAAAACACTTAAAATAACTGGATCTGGCTGTGCCAGTGCCCTCATTCACAACTCTCTAAAGACTCGTTCACTCAGGGAGCGTCTGGCATTGGTCATTTTCATACCATGGACACTAAACATTCTTGCAAACTGTCTAAACTGAATTATACATGTAATGCAGACATTCATATGAGGAGTTTTAAACAGCAAATTAGTCATTCAGAAAACAAATGTTATTTTTGGACATGAAAAATTTACAGAAGTCTGGACCTCGGTGATCTCATAGCTGGCTACAGGCCTGCGTGCAAGTGACGATTCTCTGTCAGCTAATTAACATTCTGCGTTGAGTCTAGCTCCACCCTTTAGGTACCGAACTACTGTGCTAGGTACCCCAACATAAGGTTACCAAAAAAGTGGTATAGTACGGTTCGCTGTTTTGGTACCATTCACAGCTTCTGGCAATGGAAACAGACACAATTGCGTACCGTTCTGTACTGAACCAAACTGTACTGCTCGGTGGAAACAAGTTATTAGTTCTCAAGAAAAAAAAAAGACTTTCCTTTAAAAAATGTTTCTTCCCAATTAGTGGTATGTGTACCCCAGGGGGTATTTAAACAGGCTGAAATAGGGTACTTGAAAAGATTTTGATTTTGCTTTGTTACACATTTAAGTCTGCTAACTGCCAATCATAAGAAGTAAACATTCTTTATTAAAACAAGTGTACTTATTCTTTAAAATTTGATAAAGAACGTCTTACTGAAACTAATGCTCGGATTTTGAAAGGCATCAAAGCACAATCCAAACATTTCTCAAAGAATTCTTTCAAAAGCAAATTACACTTTACCTGTGTCAACATATCAGTCAAACAACAGTCAATTAGCATATCTTTTTCATTTAGAAAAATCTGAAAGAAAAAAAAAAAATTACTTCCACTCCATTAATTTACCCCCACCAATTTTTAAAACAACCTTTTCATGGAAAAAGGTTTGAATGTGGATTTTACCAAAACGAATTGTGTAAAATTGCCTAAACCGAAAACATCATCTAACTCATCATCATTTCAATCTGTCACCTCCTACGCTCAAAACATCAACGAACATCCCCTTTTTAGAGGCTCATCACAAGAGATTTGAGCCTGTTTTCTGTGTGTGTGGTGGAGATTAGTCTTGTTTACTCATTGTGCTCATGTAACATGAGCAACAGAACCGGAGTGGAAATGAACACAGCAAAAGAGAGTCCAGATGAGGACACAGTGACCCGTCCCTTGGAAAAGAGAACCCATTTACAACAACAACAAAAGGCATGTGCGTCTTCAACCTAATCTCATCTCAGTTATCCTTCTTGTTTTGCTCATGCAAAATTTAGCCAAAATTCTACATAACACAACCTTGGCATATTTTTGGCTTGCAAACCAATAGACTTTTCGGTATAACCTTGATTCATTTAAATTACTTGAACTAATTTATCCATAATTATCACTTATTAATTGGAATGTCTTTGGTCTGTCAAACTTTGATTCTTAAATGAATTTGGGACCAAATTCCATAAAACACCTGCAAACATTGTCAGGTATTCACTAATTGATTAAATCTGAAGCACATTATTACTCACTGCCCAACCATTTAAATGGTCCTCATGCTCCCAAACCTTTTTCATAATTCACCTTCAGCAGTCTGGTAATGAGAAATTCATTTTCTTCACAGGAGGGAAGGATGTGGTCTGCCTTAATGAGACTGACGCTGCAAGTCTGCTGCAAACCTGTTTTACTACTGTTTCACAGACACTTAGCACTGGTACAGACCAACACGGCATTTTCACATGACACTTCTCTATGTTGACTCTCTTATTTTATCTTCTCTCTTATCCTCATATCACTTCTGTCTCCTCCCCTCATACTTTTCCTCTCATTTTCTACTCCCCTCCCCCTTCTCATGCCTCCCATCTCTCCTATTCTCCCCAATGCCTGTCTTCTCTTCTACTTTCCTTTCCTTTCCTTTCCTTTCCTTTCCTTTCCTTTCCTTTCCTTTCTCCTCATGATTCTTCTGCTCCTAAAGTATTTCCTCTCCTCTCCTCTCCTTCACACAATAAGGATTTTTTTGTCTGTTGATGGTGTAAAAAAAAAATAGTCAGCAGTCTATTCAGCTCTTTGTAAATGTCTTTCTGAATACTATACTGCATATATCTGAGATATGTGATCTAATCTGTTTGGGTTTACTTAGCTGGGAAAAAAACATGGCAGTAAAAGGCAAGGTTTAATCTCCTATGACTTCTGTTCCGTGCATTTATAAGATTTCACCACACTCCCACAGAACATGATAATCAGATTTTTTTTTTTTTCCTCTCTTGTAGAAGTCACAATATTTGTAATGAAATTTGTAAACAAGGCTCATTTTCTCCAGATGGCTCATTATGTCTTCTTGGGAACAAGCAAAAACTCAGTCCTGTCTTTTTCCAGAAAAGTGAGAGAATAGCTGAATGGATGATTCCTGACTCTGAAGATAGTGTGCCATTAGTGTTTTTCACTTGTGGCAGTGAGGGTCCCTCTTCCTGTGGCTCTGAGGACCGCTTAAAGCACTGGTGTTAAATAAAAATCAATCTCAGAGGAGTCTCACAGCAAACCCATAGCCTGCCGATTCAATTTGACTCCCAGCTGAAAAGTCTCTCAGCCCTCAATTTGCATTCATTCACTCTAAATGACTGTGGTTTCTGTCAGCGTGTGACACGTGTTGTTCATTTTTGTGTAGGTTTTCATGAGGGGAAATGTGTATTATAGCGTCTTATGCAGTAAATCTATCCAGGTCAAAAAACTTTTGATAAAATCCAGATGCAAACAAATTCTATTATTAAACCACGGAAAAGTATCCTGTAGACACTTCTAAACCTGAACAAAACATAACTGTGTATAGAAAGAATAACACAAAACAACACTGCTATGCCAGATAGCAGTGTTGTTTAAGATCGTTGTAATCTTTCAGCTAACAAGCTTGCCCGATTCCATTATGCCTGAATGCACCTAATCACCAAAGTGGGTGAAAATACTTAATCAAATCATAAAGAAACAAACATTAAACAAACTATTAAAATGTTTATAAAATCACCTTGGATGCTGATCAATGATCTGGAATAGCTGGCAGAGAGGCACATGGTTTCTCTTTGAGCTGTTCATGCGTCACACGAGTGTTGACTTTAATATTTACAAAGTACATTTGCAAAGGAAACTACAGGTTTAACCATCGCAATTGGTTAAATTTTTTCAAATGCTTTACCATTAGCATCACATTTCAATAGCATTATTGGAAAAAAAAACAAAAAAAAACAAAAAAAAAAAACAACTTGTAAAGAAGTTTGCTGATCTATGCTGATAAATGAGGAGCAAAATGCTGCCATATTTTAAAGCCCTAAAGAGGTAAAAAAATATATATAAAAAATAAAAAATAAAAAGTGTCCTCTCTGAAACCAATAGTATAGACAGGAGCAATGTAAACATCACTTGAAGAGTTCTTTTATGTTGGCTTCAAGGCAACTATCTGCAACACCACAAGCGCTGTACACTCACAAACACATCACTTTATCATCAAAACACATTTTATATCCACACTGCTAATCCTTACAGTGCGGCTCAGAGTATTTTAGCTATATGAAGCTATATATAAATTAGCTATGTCCTTTTTAACTGGGAAAATGACAGCTGCAGAAAGAGAGAAAGAACACGGCAGAGCCAAGGGGTGTTGAGGTAGCGAAAACAACTGCGTAAGAATCAATTTGCTGATATGATAGAACTGACGCTGTTAAGAGAAGATGAAAATGATTCAAATGTAACAGAATCCATACAGTAATCATGTTTCCGTGTATGTGTGAATGTATCAGGGTTGGGCAAAATTTAAAATTCAAAAATAGTTCCCTCTCAGTGGGAATTTAAATCGAAATAGCTCTGCAGAATGTTGAACTGAAATTGAAACTGAAATTTGAATCAGAAAGACATGTAGCAGAAATTAATTGAATTAGTTTTAATTAGTTTTGTAAAAAAATTCAAGAGTCAGGCAACATCAAATACATCATTAACTTTCATTGAGAATCATTTTTCTCAGCTGAGATTTTTTTTTATAAACTATGTAATATCAAAACAATTAGCATAGCATTCAACAAAGATTTTAATTGTCATATAATCAAAAATGTCCAAAAATTAGTTCAGATAAATTTCTAAAAATAAACAATGACATTAAAATTGTCATGTATTGATTAGATCAGATAATATAATGAATACATTTTGGAGCATTCTAGAAAAAAATATTTGTTTTTCCCCTTTTATTTAACAGTTTCAGTGATTTAATAAGAAGATATTTAAAGAAATGTTATAATTACAGTATAATAATGTAGAATAATTTTATGAGCTATACAAGGCATATTTTCTAAACGAAAGCTGCGAGGAATGAAGGGAACATAATGTAAATGCATTCATAAATGCATTATGAATTCAATTCTGAACAGCGCACAACTCATCTCTGTGTGTGAATCAGATCTTTGATCATGTTCAGCACCACAGACAGCAACCGCCACTCTTGTGTTTACTGGTAGTGATTTCCAGGCCGCATTTTTACAGCAATGTGTTTGTAAAAGACTAATCTAATGTTGTATATGTTGTGAAGGAGGGTGGCCACTGTCTGATACCACAGCTTGTTTAACAGCATTAAATATGAATGATTTATAAAATCAAAACTGACAGAAGCAATTGAAAGAGGAATGTGTATTTGGAGGATTAAAATTGCATCACATGCATCACTTATGGATGAATGCTTGCACTCCCAGCTTCCAAAAAAAGAGTACAACAGAAGAGACAGATGTGGACATCATAAAGGTGTGAAGACCACAAATGTGCACAAATAGAATGTACACATCAATCTCTATCAGTCATCAGTCTCTAGCTAGATGTTAATCAATACTTGGTTGTACAACCATCAAACTTTCAATGGAAAATCAAACACTCAACTTAAAAGTCTAACATATATAATCTAATTCAGACCTTGCCTTCAACTAGCTCATAAAACCATCAAATACAAACTGAACACTAATTAAACCACATATCAGTATAACCATGACTCTCACTAATTAGCAATTTCTATACATCTGTAACTTTACATCATAAAACTAGTTTAATCCACATAGAACATAACAATAATAAAGTGCAGTTCTCCACATTGTTTTCAGAAAATGAAACATCTTTTGAGGAAAAAAAAAAAACATTTGTGTTAACTAGGGAAAATCTAAGTTTGGATTGCATATCATATGCCAAAAATTGAAACCTTCAGACAAACAAAGAAACAAATAAGAAAGAAAACAAGGGTTTTCAAGACAATTTGTATTTAGTTAAAAAAATAAATAAATAAATAAACAGGAATGGTGTTTACAGTTTTGAAATGTTCTTTTGGAAAACAGATCTATGGTTTATGATATCTGGTTAATGGAATGGATTTTATTGTCTAAGGAATTGAGAAAAAAAACAGTAAGAAGATCAAGAATGTGGGATGACAGCTTTGGATTTCATGATATAGTATGGTTTGCTTAGGCTGAGCAGTATGACAGTGTATACCTTGTAACAACTGGAATACATATGTTTTGCTTAAGCTGAGTAGTATGACAGTGTATACCTTGTAACAACAGGAATCTAAACCGTTTCTACCACGGTAAATACACCCACGTGGCAACCATTGGGCAATATGTTATTTACATGTGGGAATGAAAATACAGAGTAGAGAAAATAACAACTTAAAAGGGCTCGACATCTTCACTCTTTCACTCTTTCAAAGTGTACAAGTCAAATCTTGTCAAATCAAAAAAAAAAAAAAAAAAGAAAAAAAAAAGCAAACTGAAGAAAACTTCACATAACACGAAATTTAAAAAAAATATATATTAATAAAAAAAAAAAAAAAATATATATATATATATATATATATATATATATATATATATATATATATATATAAATCACAAAATCACAAAGTCTCTTGATATATGTACATAAAATTTCTGTGAGATAAAATTATTCAAGTTGTAATATACTGTAACCATGGGTCATTCCACCCACCCCATTATTCACCTATCGTGTGCGAACACAAGAGAACATACACAGTGAAATGTGAGTGGCTCCAGGCATCAGTCTAGAAAAGAGCAGAGATTTGAATCGATTGTGGCAGCATCCACAGGCTGCAGAGCTACTGTGAATGCACAGCTGTCTCCATTCAGAGCCATTACATCACAAACAGCTCTCTGGAAAATAACCAGCCCCACAAGGGCTATAATGGGGTCTCAAATGGGTTCCCATTTATTTTGCCTATTGTGTAATGTAGCACATACGTGTCTCCACTGTACTGTGATGACTCCATAATTGTGGAGGGAGAGCTTTAAACAGGCATGAGCTGTGATCAACAGTCAGGAGATGTGGAGAGCGGGGAAACTAGAGGAGATGGACTGTGCATTAACACGCCTGCAGTGCTCATAGTGCATCATAGCTGCTTCACGTACTGAGCCCTGCACATCCCACTTCACAGTAATTAGCAATTCTCTCTGTAGATCACACACGTGATGATTTTATTAATTGCGTAATTTATAGATGAGTTTGCATATGTTTGTTGATAGTTTGTTTTAAGATAACAAGTCTTATTTCTGAAATAGGGGGTAAAATGCAAAATCATTTTGGTATTTGATACTTTGGTAGTAATGTGGTACTGCTTTCCAGTTAAAATTATTAAAACAACAAATCTACTTGAGATGCAAACAGTTTTTTTTTTTAACACATTTTATTTTAATATTTTCATTTATATATTTAATATTACAATATATTTCTATATTTTTAGAAACTTATTTCTTGTGTAAATCTAACAAAATTTTAATTAAGGTTCAGTTAAAAAAATGCTTATGGGTTATAAATGAACTCCAATTAATAATTCATAATATGTTCAATCAGTGTCTTATTATATTAATTTTGCTTCTTAAAATTGTTATCTTGGTTTAAAAATATATTATTACATTAAATATTTTTACATTACATATTACATAACATTAGATATTTTGGAAAACAAGGTAAAATATCGATTGCGAAATGCTTTTTTGCAGTGTACGCTTATTTTTGTTGGCACGTTTCAGTATAAGACTACAGGCACCAGGGACTAGGCTGACGGTGAGAATTTATTTAATTAATAAGGCTTAATAAGCCTATTTAATTAATAACTAATAAGGCTACCTACTTATTTATATATAATCTAAAAATTATTTTAGATTACAAAAAAAGCCGTAATTATATGAATTTCCATCTGGCATAGTGAATGTTCCTCAGATAACCAAAGCCTGTCCATATCAAATCTTGCTCAATAGAGCCTTTTATGATCACACAATTTAATTCAGTCAAACTCCAATCAGCACCTGAGATAACCGTACATACTGCAGGGATACCCCCCCCCCCTCATAATCTTTGGTTTTGTCTCTCATAATCTTACCCCCTATGTCTACAGGTTTCCATTTCCAATAGAAGCAGTGATGCAGTCGTCCCAGACTCCTGCTGTTGACACCTCTTGCTCAATCATAGTACTGTGATTTATGGGTTGTGGTTGCTGTATAGACTATAAGTTCTCAAGGTTGAAAGTTTCTGGTGCCTCATTTGCACTAGGTCTCTGATATGGAGCTCCACAGGTGAATGGAAAAGAGAGCTGTTGATGAGACAAGGAAACAACCACAAGCTGTGCTTGGTCTTGACGCACAACAAGCTGACTGTCATCGCCTTTGTTCAAACCTTTAATTGAGCTTTCTGAATGAATCATGTGCAATGATTACAGTGCAGCTGACCTGCTTTCACCCCTGACTAATAATCATAGAGTCATCAGCATGCAAGATGCTAAAATATCTATAAATAAGCTCATGTGTGCATTGTTTTATTGGAGGTCAGGCATTTCTGGTTACTGGTATACAGTAAATTGTTTCGGATGGCGATATACAATTACATTGGTGATATAAAATTCTACTTCAAGTAACACTGTAAATATTTCAAAGTCCAAGCACAGTATTTACTAATGCTTATCCATTTACTGAATTCGTGAATGAATCAGCGTTCGACAGAATCGAATGAATGACTCATAAAGACATTTACCGCCACCTGCTGGCAGTTTTAGTTTCTTATTTAGAGTATTATTTCATGTTAAAATTTTAATTATGTCATCATTTACTCAAACCTGAATAACTTACTCTCGTTTGTGGAACATAAAAGAAGGTATTTTAAAGACTGTTGGTAACAAAGTTGTTTTGGTTACCAATGACTTCCACTGCATGAACGAAAAATATATTTCTCAAATTATTTTATGTTCTATAGTTTATGTGTAATGTTTATGTGTAATAAATTTTATGCTGAATCAAATAAAATATTTCTTTCTAAAGCTATTATTTGTAATGTCTACTTAATACTTTGTCATTTATCACAAAATAGCTTTATATAATCTTTTAGGGGTATTTTCGCAGCCAGATGTAATTTGTGATTAATTAGATAATTAGATTAATTAATCGACACAGCATGTTATTAATGTACTGTATGTATGTATGTATGTATGTATGTATATATATATATATATATATATATATATATATATATATATATATATATATATATATATATATATTAGAGCTGTCAAACGATTAATCACATCCAAAATAAAAGTTTTTGTTTACATAATATACGTATATGTACTGTTTATTTATTATGTACATATAAATACACAAACATACAGTATTTATTTTGAAAATATTTACATGTATATACATTTACATATTTGTATTATTATATTTTATATTATATATAAATATATTTAATATATAAACAACATTTTTCTTAAATATACACATGCATATGTTTGTATTTATATATACATAATAAATATACACAGTACATATACATATATTATGTAAACAAAACTGGTAACACTTTACAATAAGGGTACATGAATAATCATGTACTAATGCCTAAATTAATGACTCCAGCTGTAGTTAAGGATAGCTCTTCATTAATTCATGATTAGTTAACAACTTTAACAATCATTGGTATTTGATGAATTAAGTATTCATTTATGCATTAGTACATTATTACTCATGTACCCTTATTGTAAAGTGTTACCCAAAAACTTTTATTTTGGATGCGATTAATCATGATTAATCATTTGACAGCACTAATATATACACTATATTGCCAAAAGTATTGGGTCACCCCCTTCAAATGAACAGGTTTGACTACTTTAGTAATTTCCATGAGTACAAATCTTAATGTTTAAGCATATAATGATATTCTAGGGAATTGTGTGCTTCTAATTTTAAAGCAAAAGTTTGGACAGGACCCTTTTCTATTCTAACATGACAATGCCTCTGTGTATAAGGCAAGGTTCAAAAAGAAAAGTTTGATTTAGTCAGTGTGGAAGAACTTGACTGGTCTGCAGAAAGCCAAGTCCTAATCCAAGCTGAACACCTCTGGTGTGACTTTAAATGCAGATCTTGAGCCAAAAACTCTTTACCAAACACCAATGACTTGTACATATGGGTACAGTCATTTTAGACACTTCCAAAACTGTTGCAACAGAGATGGAAATACAATTTTTAAATACATGAATTATGTTTCCATCTTTGTTGCCACAGTTTTGCAAGTGCCTTTTTCTGTTCTAAAGAATGGGGTGTCCCAATATGTTTGTCCATATAGTGTATGTACAAGTCATTAGTGTTTGGTAAAGAGTTTTTGGCTCAAGATCTGCATTTAAAGTCACACCAGAGGTGTTCAGCTTGGATTAGGACTTGGTTTTCTGCAGACCAGTCAAGTTCTTCCACACTGACTAAATCAATAATTTCTTTTTGAACCTTGCCTTATACACAGAGGCATTGTCACGTTACAATAGAAAAGGGTCCTGCCCAAACTGTTGCTTTAAAATTAGAAGCACACAAGTCCTTTGAATATCATTATATGCTTAAACATTAAGATTTGTACTCATGGAAATTACTAAAGTATTCTAATATGTTGAGTGAATTGGTGGGTTTTTGTTAAATGTGAGCCAAAATCATCACAATTAAAAGAGCCAAAGACTTAAACTAATTCAGTCTGTGTGCACTGAATTTATTTAATACACGAGTTTCACAATTTGAGTTGTACTACTGAAATAAATGAAATTTTCCTCGGCATTCTAATTTATTGAGATGCACCTGTATATATATACAATTTTTGCCCTCTCACTCGATGCAGAGAAGGCGTTCGACCGGGTTCAATGGGAATTTCTATTCACAACATTGTCAAACTTCGGGTTTGGGCCTGGTTTCATCAAGTGGGTTCAAACATTATATAAAGACACCTAAGGCACGCGTGATTACCAACGGTAAAGTTTCTCCGTTTTTTGACCACACCAGGGGGACACGACAGGGGTGCCCGCTGTCGCCATTATTGTTCAATATCACATTGGAACCACTGGCCATTGCTATTAGGGCTAATACAAACATTCCAGGCGTACAGGGAGGCGACAAAGAGCACAAATTGTTTTTATATGCCGACGACATTCTGAACTTGAAAAAAATCCAGATAAGTCCTTACCTCACTTAATGGAGACAGTTCAATCCTATTCTAAAGTGTCTGGATATAAAATTAATTGGACAAAGTCGGAAGCTACGCCTATATCCGGAATATGTAACGCAAATATGGTAACTAATTTTGGCTTTAGATGGATCCCAAAAGGGATAAAATATTTGGGTATCAAGATAAGCAGGGAGTTAGAAGAGATTCCTATGCTAAATCTGGCACCACTTCTACAAAACATAAGAAATAACTTGGACAAATGGGGAAAAATTCAGTTAACTTTATGAGGGAAGGTGAATATAATTAAGATGGTGGTCTCGTCTCAGCTTAACTACGTGCTTATGATGCTACCACTTACAATACCACAGCTGATTTTCAGTCAATACGATAGAATGGTTAAACATTTCCTATGGAATGGGAAAAGGCCCAGGATAAAGTTTAACAAATTATGTGCACCTCGGGATAAGGGAGGATTGGGATTACCAGACCCTCGGCTTTATCAGATATCCTTTGAAATGGACAAATTGGCCAAGCACTGGAATAATAATACTCAGTCAGATTGGGTTACAATTGAGAAAACCTTGTCTTGGCCCTACAGCTCTATTGAGCATTTGTCTCAGTGTTTAGATACAACCACAAATCCTATCATGAAGCACTCAAGAGAGGTATGGGCGAAGATTCACAAGATGCATAAATTATCACAATGCAAACAACCATATTCTTCCCTATGGTATAATTCTGTTATTTGTATCGAGAAATCACCCATATATTGGAAGAAATGGCATATGAATGGTTTGTGTACTGTGACAGATTTGTTTGAACAGGGTGTATTTATGTCTTATAATAATCTTGTACAGAAGTATAATTTAAAGGGGAAAGATCATTTCTGGAAATATCTTCAAATTAGAAATTGTGTTTCCACAAAAATCCAGCATACGGACGGAAACCATATCTTGGACTTCCTAACACTGCCTCATCCACAACAAACAGCCTCTGTGTTTTACAGGACGACCAACAAGGTTCTCAGCAATGACTGCATTAATTTAAAGACAATATGGGAAAAGGACATTGGGATTGTAATCGGGGACGAAGAGTGGAAAATAATTTTGTCAAATACAGCTAAATATGTTAGGGAAGCTAGAGGACAATTTACACAGTATAAAATCATACATAGGTTTTATTTGACACCTCTTAGACTTAACAGAATGGGTTTGACAAATAATAATGTTTGTTGGAAATGTCAAAAGGACAGAGGTACTTTTATTCATTGTATCTGGGATTGTCCAATTATTCAGCCTTTATGGCACCAAACTTTAAATATTTTGAGCAAATGGCTTGGAACAACAATACCATTATCACCAAGGTTGTGCCTATTTGGAGACAGGGAGCAGATGCCAAATATTACAAAGGGAGAGTTTGCAGTGATCATGGTGGGGGTCTCTGTGACGGCTAGAGTTATCTTGAAACACTGGAAAACTCCCAAAACCCCAGAGATAAAAGAATGGGTCAACATAATGACTAAGACAGCTTCGTACGAACGTTTGCTTTATAAACTACATAAGAACAAAGCAGGGGTCCCTGTGTGTATACCGGTTTGGGAAGATTGTTGGTCTTATGTGACGCTGTCTTCCCATGTGACACAATAATTTTGAATTTTTCATTTTTATTTATTTATTTATTTATTTATTACTTATTTTACTTATTTATTATTATTGTTGTTATTATTTTTAACTATTTAGTATTCTGTATATCTCTGTCATTTTCAGCCACTGTATAGTCTGGCCTTACATGCAGTACTTGTATAAATTTGTAATTTGTGTTTTGTATGATATTGTCATGAACCGGATGAAAACAATAAAAACTTGAATTATAAAAAAAAAAAAAAAATATATATATATATATATATATATATATATATATATATATATATATATATATATATATATATATATATATATATATATATATACACACATATACATATACATACATTTTTTTTTTTTTTTATATATAATTTATATAGAGAACTCTTTCAGCCACCCCACCACAAGCTGTTCTATTGATACAGTACATGTCACATTTTACTACAGCTAAATTTTGAGGTTTTAATGATCGGGGATATAAAGACCTCATCCCAAAGTTGCAGAGAAAGATCAGCCTGAGAATGCAGCAGTTGGACAGAGAAATACAAGCCAAATCTTGGATATGGTAATTACCCACATTTACTTCCCTGCTGCACACAAGTTTGGACCTGGGTCAAGCCTGACTGGCACTTCACTGGAAGAAAATTACCTCTCTTTAGACTGTAAATTGCTCAATGTTAGATCTTAGCATTTGTTCAGACTGTGCCTGAAGTAGTGCTGGTTTGAGAAAAGAGTGCCAGCTTTATTTGTCGAAGCCTTTGTCAGACGCAGAGCCAAGACAAAACAACCACCTTCAGAGATGGCATGGGACAATAATAAAAGATATGTCTATGTGAAATATAGATTAAATTGTGTGTTGACAGATTAAACTGCTCTGCAATGGATTCCACATTCATGACAATAACTAATTCAGCTTAGACCCCTATGTGTTGCTATGTTAAATATCCGTGACTAATGCTCTTAGGGGGGGACTGGTTTCAAAGATACCAGCTGAGTAGGGTGGATGGCACTTTGAATAGATGGAGTTCTTCCTGGAAGTAGCTCCATCCTCATTCTCATGCTATATTATGCCATGCTGTTGGTATGGAAGAAGTGCAAATTGAAAAAGCACACTTCGCTCTCCTCGATTTGCAGGTTTCTTTTGATTACCGCAACCAGAAATGATTTTAGCTGGGAGAGATGAGAACCGTCACTGATAATGAATATCTGGGAATGGTTAGTCAGAGTGAATCAGAGTGATTAGTCCTCAGACTCATTATAAGTGCATTAACTCCCCCCTAAAAAAATATATTTTCTTTTTTCTTCTGTTCCAGGAAAAATGCTCTTAGCCCTCTTAAATTGTTTGAGAGTAATGAGCAATGATTCTTACAGAGCACAGGTCATATTCCTTGACGATGTTGCACGCCATAAATGAATAATTTTTCCATGAATAAGTCACTCCATTCTTTATTCTTTTGAAATTTATTGAATGTAAAGGAGTCTGTTGTTTTGAGGGAGATTCTCAATGGCACCTTAAGCACGTCATCATCCGACAGCAGTTTTGACTGCTCCGCATGAGCATTGCTCACCTGTGCCGTCTCAGTTTGAAGCAGTAGTTAGTTGGAGGGGTGGTGTGGGGGACCCTGCATCACTGACATTTTGCATGCAGATGCCTCATGCATATGGAAAGAAGAGTAATTATGGGCTTTTATCGACCTACGTGGGCGATGCTTTCAGCCTCTCTCTTTTGGTTAGGGAAAGGAAGGTGACAGCTAGCACTGGCTAATGCAAATATTAAACAGATCTCCACAGTCTACTCACAAAAAATAAAAAATAAAAAAATAAAAAAAACAATCCCCCACCCACCCTCTTTTGTGTCAGGTGGCTTCCATCACGCATTTGGTGCCTTTGAAAGCAGAAAGCCATTCCTCATCCCTGAAAATCCTGCGGAATAATCCCATTACAAAAGACCCACCAGAAATAGAGATAAAATATACAAAGCATACATTTTGTGATATGTGGTTGATGGCGAGGATGAAGGGTCATTGCGGGGTACATATTTCACAATACACCATCATCATCCAGCAGGCTGCCTGCATACTCCTAAACTATTACTGGAGAACGGGGGTATACAGGAGTATATTTAGGGTGGTCAATAATTTAACAGTTTGTAAAACGAAGTGAAGAGACTTCAAGGGCTGAGTGCATTCCCTGGTGGTGCCCATCCACAGAATCAACCTCCGGCTGGAACATCCACCAAAGACCCTTTCACATTTTATGAGCTTACGACAGACCTAAGCTTTTAAAACGACACCGGCACCCTTCTACTTGAGAAGCAGGCCTGTCTGACTGCAGGCTGAGGTCCGTCGCACTGAGAGATCAAGAGAGGAGCTGAGAGTAATAAGGAACACAAGAAGAAACTGAACGTTGATGCACTCAAGCATGGTGTAGCATATTGTCTCTTCAGACCTCAAATATACTCAGCTCATAAAAAGAATGGAAATTTCCACAGTAAATCCTCTAAAGTTGATGACAAATGTAGCAAGTAAAGAAGCTTTTCTTATCGCCCAAAGCTAACAAGGTCTGAGCTGAGAATTCATGAAAACACTAGAAAAGTCAAAGACTTGAGAAGAAAAAAAAAAAAAAAAAAATCACATGAATGTGTCCGCACTTGTGCCAGAATATATGAAAGCATGTGTCTCACAACAGGTGGTTTATTCTCAGTACAAACAGCAGACCTGGGCCTATGAAAGGTGTTATTATCCTTCTGCACTTATTACGACAGCTTTTCAGAGAACTCTTTTGAAATCTACAGAATTCTTTCAACTTTGCCATTTGACTTAGTCTTTTAGATGCCAGTCAAGACCAGTGGCAGGTACGGTAAAGCAACTTTATGTGACCAATGAATTATTTTAGATAAGTACAAGACAAGGATGAGGTGATTTGCAGACTTCTGTAGGTAGACATTTGGCAGATGCTTTTACCCAAAGTGACTTCCAGTACCATTACTGAAGGTTCAGCTCCCATGGAGTAACCTGAGTTTAGGTCTCATGCTCAAGGGCACTCAAGGGCACAGTGTATCATGGTACAGTGTATCATGGTGTGCCTCTTAGTGCTTCTCAGCCTTTTACTTGTACCCCACTGTTATATCAGTAAGTTTCAATTACCACTTCATCGACCAAACTAGAAATATGATCTGATATTATATTGGTTTTGCTATATATTTTGAAGTATTATGCTATATTCTTAAAATGGACATGTTTTACAATGATTCAGTAAAAATAAATAAGTAAATAAATTAATTTAAAAAAAAAATCACAATTGAGGTTTTCTCTGAGAAGAAAATGTGAATTTGGTTTACAGTTCAAACTGTGTGAGACATTTACAAAATTAAAACCTTTGTCAACTTTTGTGCAGCTTCAGTGACACGGAAGCTCAACAATTATGAATTATCATCTACAAGTGAAATGCATCATTAATTGTTAAAGAAGAGCTATATACACATATTACACAACGTGTACATATCCATGCAAAATGAAAACACTTGCACATTTAATTGCACAATTTAATTTGTTACGTTTATATAGCGCTTTTCTGGGTACTCGAAGCACTTTACATTGTGAGGGGGATCTCCTCAACCACCACCAGTGTGCAGCATCCACCTGGATACACCTGTACACAACACTTGTACATTTCTTTTACATGTTGTATGTTTCTTATTTTTAGGTTCATACACAAACCAAGCAAACCAATCAAAATCTTGCCAGGGGACACAAATAAGCAAGCTTCTAGTTACCAGACTTCAGCTTGAACCACAATACCACCTACGCCATACACAAAACAAACAGAACACATCAGTGACATGATAATAATTCCACCATCAAGTGTATGATGATCAGGTTTCATATGTACTGTATTAGAGCTTCATATGCATCATAAAAGTGTGTCAGCAGTATGGAAATCAGTATGACACATCTAATAAGGCAATGACAGATACCTTACCATACAACCCACTGGCTTGACCCTGAAACATGCGACATGCCACTAAATGGCAGGCTAAAAATAGTAATAAAGTCTCTCTCATTAAATAAATAAATAAATAAATGCTGGTGACAGAGCGGTTAGAACACACGACGAAACACTGAGCCATTGTGTTTTCCTCTGAAATTACTTTAGATTTTGGATAACTGAAATTACAATTATTGTAACACCCCCCCCCCCCCCCACCCACCCCCACCCCACCAAATATAATCCCACCCAAATTTAACCAGTTTCGCTTTTAAATACTACGCATTACAGAGGTAAAAAGGGTTGGTTGCAAGTGTAATTTACATTAAAGTTAACATTTTAACATCGATAAATGTTGTGTGTCTTTGGAAGAGTGTCATTTACATTCCCTGAAAGCACTTGTTAAAAGAACTAAAAGTCTTTGACCATGATGTCCCCTGAAATCAAACACGCCATTTGTGCTGCAAACAAGG
The DNA here is from genome assembly GCA_039654775.1 of Spinibarbus caldwelli. NCBI lineage: Eukaryota > Metazoa > Chordata > Actinopteri > Cypriniformes > Cyprinidae > Spinibarbus > Spinibarbus caldwelli. The sequence continues at coordinate 6,932,842 of CM077240.1, forward strand.
GCTTACGGCAGACTATGACCACTACACGAGCCCTGACAGCATTCAAAGTTCCTTTTCATTTTCTGTCTCTTGGCTGTGTATTAAGAGGAAGCCTTAAGCCATTCTGCTCCATTGTTAGACTCCAGCTATGAACCCAAACGAGGAAATCAATACCGTATTGAGCGAGGTCACTCTCCGCCCACCCACACGCCCAGATAAAGGCCAGGGGTCTTGAGACCTGCAGAGAATCAAAATTCAGCCTGACATGACTGCTGCTCACTGACTTAACGGCCATCATCCTGAACAGCATGAGGCAATTCTGACAATAATAATGTTTTCTGCTGATGCTTAAAAAAGATCAGAGGGTTTGCGTCCAAAATCAATTCTATAACAACAAATGCCTATAAAGAAAACTCAGAAGGACACAGAGAACAGAAGATCTGCTCTCAATAGGACCCAAACTATTATGGATGTACGATACATTATCATTTCAATTAATGCTGATTTTGATGAATTTTTAATATCTGTAATCTTCAGTATCTGTCAGTATTTTATATTAAATACTCTTACTAGTCATGCAAGAGTATTTAATGCTTTCAAGTATAATAATACTTTGCCTATAATATTTTGCCATAATCAAGTGCTACAGCAGTAAGCCCTTGCTAGTAGGAATTACCAATTAGCCAGATGCCCATCCATCCATTTTTGAATTAATATGATTTTGGCTTGCATTTCCATGTTAAATTATTCACATAAAGTAAATGTGCATTGGGAAAAGAGAGAAAGAGATGGAAACAGCTATGTGAATGATAAAATAAAGTACACATTGGAAAAGTGCTTTCTCATTAACAACACGTGTTAAGAGTTATAGCAGAACCAGAGCTTTGCAGGTTGACTTGAACATGCGTTCTTTATTGAAACAAGCTTACACAGATAGAAGTGCAGTGCATTCATTTGACTATACTGTTGTTTAACAACAATGATTGTTCAGCTGATGAAATATCTTTCTGAAAAAACACTTTAGGTAGAATAAAACTCCATAAAAGAGTTCTGAAAGTTGTGAGTTTTGAAAATTTCATGATTTAGGACCTTTGCCACTGTAAGTCTTTCCTATCCAGCCTTGTTTTCAAACCTATTTAAGGTCTACAGAGTTGTAATATTGGCCATTTATTGGTACCAGACCAAATTTTAACATTGCTACAAAGTATAGTGTCTGTTAGATGGATATGAGCAGCAAAATGAGCCACATCACACAAAGGAGCTTCATAGGTGCTATAAATGCAGGGGAATGGAATAACTAAAAATGGCATGTGATGATCTGTCTTGATTCCTGTAGAATTGCTTCACAGCTGGGAGCTGATTAGGTGTTGATATTTTACCGCTGTTTACTTCCTCTATCTAATAACTCTAACTCACCTCAGACATGAAAAAGGGACATGCCTCAGCTCAATATAAAAAATTGCACATTCAAGTGACACATAATCTCAGTAACGTAGTTTTCCTGTAGCTCAATTGACAGAGCATGGTGGTAGCAGAGATTGTAGGTTTGACTCCCAGATCATAAAGGCACTAGTCAATTTACCATAGATGAGCTCTGTTTATGTACACTAATCAATGCTTATATCTTAAAAGCCCAAATAAGTAAATATATCCATCATATAAAGTGATAGTAGTGTCTCTTTAGAAGACTTGGTTTAAACCAATGGAGGTACAGACATCTCAAGTTATATCTACATTTACATCTCACATATATTCTAGGTCTGGAAATGTTTTTGAGGTAAGGTCACAAAGTTCTGTAATGTTTCCATGGACATCACACTCATTAAGAGTCCTAACAGACACCTGCAGGGAAGGTGGGTCAACAACCGATCAGCTATAGATCTGGAGACGCTGTAAAGTGTGTCCAGACAGACAGTAGGGATAAATAGCCCAGACAGGAAATGGAAGTCAAATTAAAGATTTCCCGTCCATGAAATGAACAAGCTCTTGCCATGCCAATAAAGTCACTCTTGTGGATCTCACAAGAGGCACATTGTGGCAGGAGAAATTATGGGCAGTCGGGACCATAATGCTGACAGTGATGGCATTATCGTCAACAACCTCATTTGTTAGGACTCACACCAGATCTATGTCACATAAATAAGGAAGAGTGTGCCATTACAGTCGAGCAATGCACGCATCCCACATTACAGTCAAATGGTGCAAATGGAGCCATTCCTCAAGGAGAACCGACACAAGTCCACAGGTGCTGCTGGGACATACTGTACTTCCACAGCCCTGAGCCACAGTCAGGATCCATGTGGCAGCTGTTCATTTAGAGAGATGGAACGACCAGACCTTTTCATACTGCCGTGTTAGAGCACACACAATGTGTTCGCAGATATTTTCCAATGTACGTTGGCTCTTGTGTATTCTTTCAATAATGTATGAGCAAAACCATAAAAATAGACATGAAAGTATCACAAGATCCACTGAAGGGCCCATCCATAGGTCTAATGCATATGATGGCAGTGAAGGGGAAGCAGCGATTGCTTGCACATGGCACTGCAGTGAGCTGCACTCAAACAACTGGACTTTGGGGAAATAAAGAGTGTTTGTTTTCTGTTCTACCGGACTGATCGAAGGGCCAGCAAAAACAAACTAAGAAAGCAAACACGCATACACAAAGACAAACAGAGAACCTTTGTCAAATGAAAACAAATGATGGGACAGGGAACAATGTTATCAATGGGGCTCTTCAGAGTTCATTAGAATACACCTCTCTCTCTGTGGTGTTGCCTCTGCAATTTTACTGCCAATACCATCATGCTGTTCTTATACAAGCATCCACGCAGTTTGAAACAGATTTTCCACTGTTTGGACTCTCTATGGAAATGAAGATGAAATGTGCTCTGGTGTTGTCACAAAAAACAATTTTATAACATATGTAAAGAAAAAAATATATGCATTTTACTATAATAACAATAAAAATAATAGCAAATTGATAAGATTAAATTGATACAATAAATGTATGTTTTTATGTTTAATATTTTTTAATATTATGATAAAAAATCCCAACTAATAAATTCACATGCAAAACGTATTACTTCTATGTCAGTATCACCTCTGTATTTATACAGTCTCTTCATGCTGAATTGATCAGATTGTGCAACCCAACTAGGTGTATTTCACAGTCCTGTTCTAAAAGGCAACCCCTACTTAGACTGTTTTCCCCATAAATCTGCATCTGAAAAGCCAGCAAGAGGGTTGAATTTAGCAGATTGTGCAGTTGGATCATTCCCGGTAACCAAATGGAGGTAATTCCCAAGTGTATATGTGAACTCTTCAACTCTGGAGTGCTGATGTATTCCTCCACACGGTTATAGCCCTACATAAACAGCAAGGGCAATGTGTTGATAGAGGCTGCTTCCCTCTGATAAAGAGCCACAGCTCAAAACCATCCACATTGTCCGCTACAGCACCACAGGGACTCAAGCTCCCTAATTAACTAGAAACAGGAAAGAATGCTATGTAGCAGTACATAAAGTTTGGGAGGTTTTCCAAGGTTAACAATGTAGCATCATGGGATATAGAATTAAATATAATAGGAGCAGTATGGCTGCATGCAGAATCAATGGAACACAAATCCAAGTTGAAGTCCATTGGCTAAATGAATGATTTGAACACCCTAAATAAATTAAATCCGCATTTAAAGTGTAGAACACCGGTGAAAAGTTTGTTGTTGTTTTTTTCAATACATTTGTATTTAATGTCTTTGCATGAGGCTTACATCAGTTCTGTCTGTGTTCCAGTGATAACTGACTTTCTCTGCCCAACATGCTGATCGACATGGTTGAGTTTGTTATGCAGACATGAGGATAATATTAAAGCTAAGCAGCGTGCATGACAATTACAATTCTACTGCAGAGTTTGGAGAAATCAATCATTTGTACGAGAGCTCTGCAGGATTGTAACCTCATTCAGCCATGTGGAAAATAGGCTCGCAGTCACCCAGAGAGACCTGTGCCAGGAACACTGATGCCCACCAGCAGAAACTTCTTCTTTTGTCCTACAGGCTCTTCCCAAGGCCACTGCTTACAAAGGGATGACTGGGACATGTCGCAGCCATGCTGATCGATGCACGCTATCAGAGCTGGGCTCAAAACGGCAGGTAATCCATGTGGGATTTGAAGCAGTGCACGTCGCAACCAATGTGATCTTTTCTGATAAGGTCACAGACAGCAGTGTAAAAATAATGCTAAATGCAAATAATAAAATGCAACTAACCATATAATCATCCATGGTAGGATAGGAAAACAGGTTTATCATCCTTTAAAAAGTGGAGAAAATGTATGTTTTTTGTCAAATATTACATATTTCCTACAGTGAATTATATCTGCTGAAAGCACAAAAGAAAATATAAAGACTTTAGATTTTTTTCTAAAAAATAAAATACATTTAAAAGACATTTTTGTTGCTTTTCAGGAGAAAAAAAATGTTGGGTCGCAACTCGATGTCCAATATAAAATTTTGATCCAGAGAACAATTTGTTAAGAATTACTGATTTGGACTAGGAGCCAAAGATATTGAGTCTATAAGAACAGCAGAACAGCTTGAACACAAGGGCTGGGTAACACACACACACACATACACACAAGCAAGCAAGTTAATGTGTGAATAGGTATTACTCACATACTGTAGCTAAACAATGTTTCTGATTAATGTTTGAACTAAGCAACTCAGCTTAATTAAATGTCGTTAACTTCATTTTGTAAGATCAAATACGGATGAACGGCGACAGATGCTGAAAAAACCCTTGACATGTTAAAATTGCTGAAGGCGAGGAAAACCACAAAGCACAGATAGATAACAAATAAAATAATTAAACAGAAATTGTGGGATCTGCCTCTTTCCCTCACTTCAAAGGGGCTTTTTTTTCCGTTCTGAGCAGCAGGGGGTAAAATTTAAAGACTAGCAAGATTTTACATCCTTTCATGAATTCTCGGAAACACAAGGATTTTAATGAGGGAAATTAGTCAAGAGGCCAGGCCTAAGAGTTTCCCTAAATGGAATCTGTAATAGATATTGGGTGCAAGGTGAATGTATGTTATTTCAGAACGAAAGAAAAAAAAAAGTGTGCCATGGCATTATTCATAGCTGTTGGAGTCCTTTTTCTGTTATTACAAGCCGTCCTCTAACCGTAGGGAAAACAAATCTTTATTTAATAAAACATGATTCTGCTTCATGCTGAATTTGCGATAAACCTGCAGAGTAAGACCTGATACAAACGAAATAGAGAACAAAGAGAAAAGCCTTGGGGTTGAACAGTTTTACTGTCATAATACTTACTGATACAGTCAGTTTGATCATGTCACACAGTAACTAAACAGCACTTGTTTGTGATAATATTTTTGTGTGTGTTCTCTGGGAAATGAACCATGACCTTGGCATAGCTATCACCATTCTCTACCAGGGACTACACGGATAATTGGCAGTCTGAAACATCTGATTTGCTGGCTGCTTCGTATAATTTTGTAGTAGTAACTATATTTGTTTTTCTGAGGTGTTACTTTAAACAAATCATTCTAGAATATTTTGCTGCACCAACCTAAATTCAGGCTTTCAAGTGCAATCCCCAGTGCCCATATCTGGAGAAAAAATGCCTTATCAATAAGGCCATGTGAATGGGGATGGGGGGTGTCTACCTCCAAAAATTGACAAAATGCTTAAAAAAGGTTGTCCATACGACTAATGCACGATATTTTGGAGTCATATGATAACTTGGCGTGATGAACTGAGATATATATACAGTGGTGTGAAAAATTGTTGGCCCCCTTCCTGATTTTTAATTTTTTTGCATTTTTTTTGTCACACTTTAATGTTTCAGATCATCGAACAAATTTAGATATTAATCAAATATACCACAAGTAAACACAACATGCAGTTTTTAAATGAATGTTTTTTTTTGTTTTGTTTTTTATGAAGGGAAAACAAAATCCAAACCCATATGGCCCTGTGTGAAAGTGTTTGCTTTTTGGAAGGTGTGTGTCCCATTACATCTGGCATAAAAGTAACACAGCATTTCAGAAAAAGAACATCATACCAACAGTAAAATATGGTGGTGGTAGTGTGATGGTCTGGGGCTGTTTTGCTGCTTCAGGACCTGGAAGACTTGCTGTGATAAATGGAACCATGAATCCTGAAGGACAATGTCCAGCCATCTGTTCGTGACCTCAAGCTGAAGCGAACTTGGGTTCTGCAGCAGGACAATGATCCAAAACACACCAGCAAGTCCACCTCTGAATGGCTGAAGAAAAACAAAATGAAGACTTTGGAGTGGCCTAGTCAAAGTACTGACCTGAATCCTATTGAGATGCTGTGGCATGACCTTAAAAAGGCAGTTCATGCTCAAACCCTTCAATGTGGCTGAATTACAACAATTCTGCAAAGATGAGCTGGCCAAAATTCCTCCACAGCACTGTAACAGACTCATTGCAAGTTATCGCAAACGCTTGATTGCAGTTGTTGCTGCTAAGGGTGGCCCAACCAGTTATTAGGTTTAGGGGCAAGCTCTTTTTCACACAGGGCCATGTGGGTTTGGATTTTGTTTTCCCTTCATAATAAAAAAAACTTTATTTAAAAACTGCATGTTGTGCTTACTTGTGTTATCTTTGATTAATATTTAAATTTGTTTGATGATCTGAAACATTAAGGTATAACACACATGCAAAAAAATAAAAAATCAGGAAGGGGGGAAACTATTTTTCACACCACTGTGTGTGTGTGTATATATATATATATATATATATATATATATATACATACATACATACATACATACATACATATACTCCATTACTTTCATTCAGTTAATTTATTTATTAGCCTATTACTTTATATTTTTGCCTGCCTGATGGATACATGTTATTTCTGAGTTTGACTTTCAATTGTAACCAGTGGATTTGAAATATAAACGTGATAGTTTTATAAAAAATTAAATCGATAGGTTAATAAATCATGGATTTTCTAGTTTTGTCTGCAACGTTATTTACCTCATCTCCGGTGAAGGGCTTCCGTACACAAAAAAGAAAAGCCTTGCACGCAGCGTAAGTGGATTTCCTGATGGATCTCATATCTATAAGATGGATTTCTGAGGTTACAAACGTATGTTCCTTTTTTACGTGCGTTTCTCAAAAATGAACTTAACATGAACGCTTAGGCTATGCATCTGGGAAAGTTTAAAAGAATTCGGGTCTAATCGGGTCCATTTGGGAAAAGCATATTTATTTTATTTACCCAAGACCCGAGGCTGCTATTACCGAACCCGACCTGTGTCCGAGGCACTCGTAGAAGTTTTGGACCCGAACCTGCTCGGGTCTCGGGTCAGACCTCGGGTTTTCGGATGAAAGTGGACCCGTGAAGACCTCTACACCAAAGTCAATTTCTGCGCATAAATTGCACGCCAAATAGAAACAGAAAATCGTGCTATTGATACGCATTTTCATGAGACCGGGCTCATTTGTTTTTTTTTTTTAAATGCCATATCTGTCACACTTTCTTAGCAGCTCACAATTATTTGTTGTACCATAAATGTAACAAAAAAAGGTTAACAAAGTTAATGTAATGACCTGTTTTTGATGATACTTGTCTTTATTTACTTTAATTTATGGAGTAATTTGGATTTCTTAACCTGATAAATAAAAAAGATTTATTTTAAAACAACAGAGCAATAACATATATTTTTTACATCTATGCAAATGCATATGCAATATTTGTAACTTAAATAGAGACAGTTATTTAATATGTTAAGGAGTAGTAACATTTGTACAGTCTTACAGTTACAACCGGCCCTTTGATGGAAGCCATAATGTTGAAGTGGCCCTCAGTGAAAATGAGTTTGACACCCCTGACTTAAAGGTAGCACCCTGAGCTTAATTGGAGCAGCAACAATTTTTAATATATATATATAATATATTTTTTTTTAAATATTAAAATATTTATTAAAATTACAAGATTTTGCAAAATAAATAATCTAGGTCATGTATTAAGTTCACACATATTTTAATATGACCAACTATTATTAACACTATCTATGAAATTATACTTTTTCTTATTGATGTCACACTGAAGCTGTGTGATTTTCATAGTAGTGTACCCTTTAAGCTCACCTTACAATAATATGAAATCTTTAAAAATAACAGCAGTGTAAAACCACAGACCAGCAATAAATTGTCAGTTTATAATATTATGGATTTAAAAGTACAAGCCAGTAATGCCTGTGAAGTAATATATTAGCGTAGCACACAATCTTATACAGCTAGTCAGCTAACTGTGTTCTATAGCATCTGCGCAATGTTGCTAAAACTATCGGTAACACTTTTTATGAAGCCCACATTTATAATACATTATAAGGGTGATTTAAGGCATTATAATGAATGCATAATGCATTATAAAAAACCTTATAATATGTTATATCATCTTATGAATATTCATAAGAAGTTTTAATGTATTATAATATTTACTTATTAGTGGTTATAGCTTTTAAGAGTATGATGATTTATAACACACAGTGAACATGTTGCATCCACTCAAGTTAATGGATTAAATTTCTCATAGTTATAATGTATTATAAGTCTCATATCTTGCCATCTTTCTTATGCTACTTTACTTAAAGCCATCAATGACCACTTATAAGTATAGTAATAATAATAGTAATATTTTTTTTTCTCTCAAACAGCCATAAGATCAGATATCAGATCATGATTGTGTAATATGACACATTTGCTTTGAACTATTTTTATTTTAATATCAGTTTGATTATTTTGATGGTACCCTTTAGACAGCTGTTGATAAATAACTCTGCAACTACATGTCAACTAGCAGTCAGTGGAGTATTAGTAGTACAGCAGTGGTCAGAATTATTGGCACCCTTGGTAAATATGATCAAAGAAGGCTGTGAAAATTAATTTGTTAATTGTTAATCCTTTTGATCTTTTATTTAAAAAAAAAAAAGAAAGAAAAAAAAAAATCGCAAAAATCTAACCTTTCATTGGATAATAAGAATTTAAAATGGGGGAAAATCTCATTATGAAATAAATGTTTTTTTCTCAAGTACACGTTGGACACAATTAATGGTACCCCTAGAAATTCTTATGAGTTAAATATCTCTGATGTATATTCCCATTCATATTCACAATTTTGAGCACTCCAGGGTGATTATGAGCATGAAATTATCCAGCCATGGCTTCCTGTTTCACAGAAATATAAATAGGAGGGAAAACAAAGCCCAAATTCCCTTAATCATCAATCACAATGAGAAAAACCAAAGAATATATTTCTGATGTGCAGCAAAAGATAATTGAGCTTCTCGAATTAGTGAAGTGGCTTTAAGAAAAGAGCTAGAGCAGTGAAAAATCCTATTTCCACCATCAGGGCAATAATTAAGAATTTCCAATCAACATAAAATGTTACGAAACTGCCTGGAAGAGGACGTGTGTCTATATCGTCCTAATGCACGGTGAGAAGGAGAGTTTGAGTGGCTAAAGACTCTCCAAGGACCACAGCTGGAGAATTGCAGAAAATAGTTGAGTCTTCAAATGGGACTGGCTTCTATGGTCAGATGAAACTAAAAAATGAGCTTTTTAGCAGCAAACACTCAAGATGGGTTTGGTGAATATAGGGAAAAAAGTACCCCATGTGTACAATGAAATATACTGCTGTATTTTTGATGTTGTGGGCCTATATTTCTGCTGGAGGTCCTGGACATCTTGTTTAAACACATGGCATCATGGATTCTATCGAATACCAACAGATAAAAAATCAATAAGTGACTGACTCTGTTAGAAATCTTATAATGGGCCATGTTTGGATCTTCCAACCGTACAATAATCCAAACACAAACCTCAAAAACAACACAAAAATGGGTCACTGAGCACAAAACCAAGCTTCTGCTATGGCCATTCCAGTCCTCTGACCTGAACCCTTTAGAAAATAAGTGGGGTGAACTGAACAGAAGAAGCACCAACATGGAGCTGGGAATCTAAAGCGTCTGGAGTGATTCTGGATGAAGGAATGGTCTCTGATCTCGTCAGGTGTTCTCTAACCTCATCAGGCATTATAGGAGAAAATTTAGTTGTTAAACTGGCAAATGGAGGTTTCAAAAACTATTGAATAAAAGGGTGCCGTTAATTGTGGCCAATGTGTATTAGAGAAAAAACATTTATTTCATAAAGATATTTCCCCCCATTTTAAATTCTTATTATCCAATGAAAGGTTAGATTTTTGTGATTTTTTTAAAATAAAAGATCAAAAGGATTAACAATTAACAAATTAATTTTCACAGCCTTCTTTGATCATATTTACCAAGGGTGCCAATAATTCTGACCACTGCTGTACTACTAATACTCCACTGACTGCT